>WNNJ02003659.1:0-61938 GCA_012934845.2 Pomphorhynchus laevis
TAATATATTATATATAATATATATATATATATATATATATATATATATATATATATATATATATATATATATATATTAAATATTTTTGCAGCCTATATATATGTCATCACTTATTTTACTTAATTTCTAAAAAATACAATCTGAGGTAAAATTATAGAGATAATTTACATATTTAAGCATTAAATATGAATCATGCACAACTACTTTTACTACCCATAACTTTACTATGTTTTAAAAACATTCCCGTGAATCACAAGTACTATTATAAATTATAGTATCAATCTATATTAAGCACGAAAATATAATTTTTGAACACGAAAGCATTTAAAAAATATAATATATAGCTTCGAATATTGATTTCTTAATCTAAAATATATATCCCAGTATTTTTATTAACTAATTAATATATAATATACCACGAATTAGAAAAATATTAGCAATGCTCTGTTGTAACTGCTATCTTATCACGTTTCGAACCCTATTCATTAACCAAACATAGCCGCTGATCAAATTCACATCAATAACGGGCCGTTCCTAATTTAAATTGATCTCATTCTGTCATTGACATTATTAAGGCGTGTATTATCGATGATAGCTTAAATATCTACAAATTTAATTTCTGAAACTTCGAACAATCAGCAACGCTGATTTTATTTTTTTTACTTGGAAACATTTATCAATGTTTATTTTTATATTAAAGTATGTACACTGATTTTTTGCAACTTTTAGAATTTTGAATAACATTTCTCGGTATCGAAAGAGTGCGTATAAATCAAATTAAAATGTCACCGTACAGCCGGCATACTGCAACAATTTTCTTAATAACAATTACGTTATATAATGTAAAATGTAATTACGGATATGGTTCCTACCTGCCACCAAATGGCTATCCGGCGAGTCTATCTCCCCCGCAACATCAGAGTTCTATGACAAACGTTGACACCACAAAAGGTCTCTTACAACAAGTTATAGATGAACTCTTAAAACGTGGAGGAATGAATTACATGATGCAATATGGAAGTAGCGGGGGATTAATGGATGCTGGTCAGCAGTCGAATTGCACTATGGTTTTATTATCAACCTTGAAAAATGTCGGTGATGAATCACGATTTAAACGAGCTGTCGATAAACAAAATATTCAAAATCTGCCAATGCAATCAATTATGGAGACAACATTTCCATTTCGTTTACTGGATAAAGAATCTTCGAACATAATGCATCATTCAGTTTTTGCACTCGATGTTCTGAAGGAAATGCTACTAGAAGGAGGATGCAGTCCAATGGAAATAAATGACATACTTCGAGATGTTCCGGAGATTGAGGAGCTTTTTAAAAAGTTCTTGTTGCCAAAGAAAATGTGCCCATTCCACTCTCCTTACTATTCATGCGCACCAGGAACACCTTACCGAACATCAGATGGATCATGCAACAATCTAAATTATCCATGGTGGGGTAAATCAAAGATGCCGTTCGTTAGATATTTACCGCCCAATTATGATGACTGTAAGTTTCCGAATTTACCAATAAAAATAAATAAATATTGATAAATATTTGTTTTTTACACATGTATTTGTAAAAAGCAAAGAGTCAGAGTAACAAGTCAATTATATTCAAATAAAAGGTTTTCGGGTTTACCTTTTATCCGTTTTGAACAATAATTTTTTTACAACTATTTAATTATTAAAAAATTAGGAAATGCACCACGTTCTACAGTTTTTATATAAAATCTTTTGATTTGAGTGGTATTGAAGTTAGATCTTAAAGAATTTAACTTGTTATGGCTTAACACCCTTGGTGGTTATGAAAACACCTTATTTTTTTTGTCATAACAAATGGTATAAATGAATGGATGAATCTTTTGGGCTATCCACGTTGCCTATATTCTGTTATAATATTGTCTAAATTTTCTTTGTATTCATAACTATTTGAAAAAATCTTCTTAATTCAAATTATTTTATTTCTTATTATCAATCCTTTCATTGTATAGAATTACTACTTTCCTCATGTAGTAACGCTGTTCCCTAGCAAATTTCGTGTGAACAGTTGTGCACCAGTTGTTAGCTTCATCTTTACATATTTCAACATTCTTCTTCTTTTTCTTTAGCCTTTTTCCCGTGTGTTTGCGGGGTCGGCTCTCATGGAACGCATCCTCCATTTGCAACGATCCGAAGCCAGATCAGGGTGTAGTCCAGCATCTCTTAGATCCTTGTGCAGCGTGTCAGACCATCGCTGTCTTGGTCGTCCTTTGGGGCGTTTGCCTTTAAAGTCTATTTTCAAGCCTGCCTTTGCGATGGAACCGTCATGTGCCCGTAGAGTGTGGCCAAACCAGCGGAGACGGGCTTCTAGCATTTTCTCACTGATAGGCATCACACCGTATCGTCGGTAAATATCATCATTGCGAACCCGATTTAGGAGACTAAAACCGCTTGTCCATCGAAGCATCTTCGTCTCCATGACAGCGAGACGACGTTCCGCTATCTTTGTGATAGGCCAGCATTCTGCTCCATAAAGAGCAATGGGACGAATAACGCTTCGATATATCTTTGACTTTATGCTATCCTTCATTTTGCGGTCGCACATTATGCCAGTTGTAGCACGCCACTTCATCCATGTAGCATTGATTCTGGCAGTTATTTCGTTCAATTCGCCATCAGCTGAGAGCACCGATCCTAGATATTTGAAATTTTCGGTCCGTGGAAGGTCTGTTCCGTTGATATTGATCGTGCCCGTATCGTTTGTATTGGTCGTCAAGTACTCAGTCTTCCTAGTGTTTAGCCGCAGGCCATGTTGTGCTAATCTGTCATTCCAAAGCTTGACTAACTGCGTGAGGTCGGTCTTATTGACGGAAGCTAGAAAGACGTCGTCCGCATATAGTAGGGTATAAGGTGCTTGACGCTGAATGTCGCTCGTTAAGGTATCCATGACCAGAATAAACAGAAGTGGCGAAAGCACGCTTCCTTGGTGGACGCCGACGGAAATACGAAATGGTTTTGATACTCCAGCTGTGCATCGTACTCTGCTTCTTGGGCCGATGTAGAGCAGCTTGACCCACTCAACCAGATGCTCTGGGATTTGATGTTGGCGTAGCGCATGCCAGATAAGCTCATGTGGAACGCGATCGAAAGCTTTCTCTAAGTCGAGGAATGCTATGTGAAGAGGTGTGTCTTTTTCCCGATATTTTTCGATCAGCAGCCGCGCGGCATGTATGGCGTCGGTGGTGCCGCATCCCTTGACGAAACCAGCCTGATTGATTGTACAATTTGCGATTTTGCGTATACGCTGGTCAAGAATTCGCTCGAATACCTTCATAGTATGAGATAGCAATCTGATAGGGCGGTAGTTTGAACATTCAGCTGGATTTCCTTTCTTTTTCCAAATTGGTACCGTGGTGCTATATTGCCAATCAGTCGGTGTTGTGTGTTCTTCGATGATTTTGTTAAAGAGTTTCGCTAACCAAGGTGCTGGGTTCCAGCACTTGGATTTCCATAGCTCGGCTGAGATGCCATCTGGGCCTGCTGTTTTTCCCTTCTTTGTCCTCTTTAACGCTTCATCAACTTCCTCCGTGCTAATTGGGAGTAATGGACCGAGTACTGTTTGGGCTTGTGAGATTGGGGGGTGAGTGAACCCTTCAGTACATACTTCCTCAAAATACTCACGCCATCTTTCTAAAACTGCTGGTCGACCTACGATTTGTTCGCCGTTTTTATCATTAACGCAGTGGAACTTTTCGATGTCCTGAGTTTGTTTGTGGCGGAGCTTGAGAAGTCGGAAAAGGTCGCGTTCGCCGTCTCGAGTATCCAGCTTCTTGTACACTTCCTCATAATGGATGGCTCGTGCGGACGCCACGGCTTTCTTCGCTTTACGCTTGGCTTCGTGATACTTCTGCCAATTTACATGGGTCTTATCATCGAGGAATACGTGATATTGTCGCTTCTTTTCACGCACCCTCATTTTCACCTCATCTGTCCAAAGCCAAGTATCAAAATTGATGTAGCGTCTTCCGGGCTTGGTGGATCCAATTGTCTTTTTGGCGGCGATGTGAATAATATCTTTGACTCTGTTCCATGTGTTCTCGACGTCTGTTACGTCAGGCAATTGTATGCGATGTATCATTTCAGACTCCTTCTCGTGGAATCGCCACCACTTGATGCGTGATGGGCCGGTACGCTTTTCCTGATGTTGTTTGGGTGGTTTAATATTCAAAACTGCGATTACGGGACGATGCTGTGCTGCTGTTGTCTCATAAGGTATGACCTTTACGTCATGTACAGTGGACATTTGTTTGCGCCGTACAAGAATGAAGTCGATCTGCGATTTGTTTACTCCACTGTAGTATGTTGGAAGCTGTGTGGGCCGCTTTATGAACCATGTATTGGTGATGATGAGGTCGTGGGAGTCTGAGAAGTCGACAATGCGCTCGCCATCTTTGTTTCTCTGACCGTATCCATTTCCACCATGGCACTGATTTCCTTCGGCCCGTTGGCCAACATGACCGTTGAGATCTCCTGCGATTATTAGATAATCTTCAGCGGGAATTTTGCGTGTGTTGCTGTCCAGCATCTCCCAAAATGTATCTTTCGCTGATTCGCTTTGTCCTGTCTGTGGTGCATAAGCAGAGAAAATGTGAATTGTTCGCTCCATGGTAACGATGGTTATCTTCATTAGCCGGTCGTCGTAACGATTCACCTCCTTTACAGCATCACGGAACTGCTCGGAGATAGCTATACCAACCCCATTTCGTGTTCGAGTGTTACCGTTGTAAAAAAGTTTGTAACCGTTATTGCCGCGTTCGCGCTCCATGTCATAGGCTTTTGCACCACTCCATTTCGTCTCTTGTAATGTACATACGTCGATTTTCCTTCTTCGCAGCATCATCGCTAGTTCTTCGGTCCTACTAGTAAGTGTGCCGATGTTTAGAGATGCTACGCGCATCTTTTCGTGAGCTTTATTTGTGTTTTTATAACACTGGACTGGATTACTTAAATCCCGGCGTCGTCCATGCGTCGGGAACCCTCGCGTATTTATCAGTAAAACCGGGCATCGTCTTACCGCGTCGAATTTAGTGGACGCCTTATCTATGTTTCGTGTTTGCATTTTTTAGGTGTGTTCCATTTTTCTTTGATAACGACTTATTTGTTTTAGTGACTGGCTTGTCGCAGAGCCTATCGTCAACCACAGTTATAAGCGGTGGGCCTAACCGGTACTAATCCAATAGTGTAACTTGTCCGGTAACAAGTGGCAGATCCTTATTTAATGGCGGGATCGACTCGCCATATCATAGCGTTAAGCCCCCAATGGATGGATGGATTTTATAGACGTAAGGCTGCCACACTATACGTCGCCATCGCGATAACGCTACTGCTAGCTGTCCGCGACTGCTTATTCGTCAAGCCAAAGCTTGCTTAAATCGCAGCTACCCTGTATATCTACAGGACACTCCCCTATCCGCAACCCGGGGACGCGACGCGTGGCGCAAGCTACGCCCGCATTAGAATCAATGATTCTAATGCCCGCGTTTACATATTTCAACATTAAGGAAAGATAATGATGTTTTTTGGTAATGAACACATTTTAATTGACTAGTACCATTTAAAACAGAAATGAATATCGTATTTTTCATTACTGTGTTACCAAATCACAAAAATATCATTAATGTACAGGCACCAATGAATTAAAGTAGATGCTTCATCATCATTTAGATGCTCACCAGCTTTTTAGTAATCAAATTTTTGTTATTAACAATAGCTTCACTGGATAAGAATATATGCTTTTTATCTGTAAAACGAAAGGATGTTATACTGCTCTCTTATTTAATGAGAATCATGTGACTGCAAACTACTATACGAATATCGTCACGAACTAGTTGCAACACGACCTAACTATAATATCATCCTGCGCCGGTTTTAGTATTTAGTGGATCATCATGACACTGGTACTGAGCAATGACGTTTCAACATGCTATAATACTTGCATGGTCTATAGAGAATCTAGCAAGTCGTTGAAAAATTGCACTAAACATTCCTGCGAATTTATATACTCCTTACCGGTCTAACAATTTTCAAAATAGATATCCAGAGAAGGTCGAAAATTTCGAAAATTGTTAGACCGACAAGGAGTCTATAATTCGCAGGAATATTTCGTGCAATTTTTCAACGACTAGTTGGATTCTCAATGGAATATCCAAGTATTACAGCATGTTGACGCGTTAGTGTTCTGTGCCTCCGCCTTGATGATCTACTGAGTACTAACGTCGGCGGAGGATGATGTAAGTGATTAGGTCGTGTTGCAACTGGTTCGTGACGATATTCGTACACTAGTTTGGAGACACATGTAAATATTAACGATGAGAGTAGTATAACATCCGGCAAGATGACTCCTTGCCGGTTTCACAGATTAATGACCTGATCTGGAAATCTATTTCGAATATGTTTTTATGTATCTTTGGTAAAATATACATATGTCCTTTGTGAAGTGATTTGACTAAAACTGGCAAAATTACAAAACCGACTAAAGTATTTCATAGTTTCAACTAATTCACAAATTTCGGCGTTCGCTTTATATATTATCACTATATGTTCTTCTCTAGTAATTCTTCTTTATGCATCCGAATCTAGTTGATGATTAGATTCATCAATATATTGTTGATTATCCTTTTTTTATCTTTTATCAACCTTTAGTATCACCATCTCTGTTATTTTTTTAAGTCCATTAATCATGGAATAATTATTAATTATGGAATTATTATTCCATTAATTATATCGCCCAGTAAAGTCTGACATATTAACTGTAATAATAGTCATGTTTGCATATTTTGGAGCTGTTGACTTCTAATTTATCGTAAATCAAATGCCTTTCCATACGATTTTCTATCTTGAAAACCATTCGTTTGGTCACACATCCCAATGAATTCATCATATTCATCCTATCAAATTGACGCTTGATTGATACGAAATTAAAACTGAATAATAATGCATGCTTATATAAGCGAGCAGTATGACAATTTATGATGGATTCTCCATTTGGTCTTAATAAAAAATACTTTATGTCATTGAAGAGAGAACGATTAACCTTGGATTCTTCTGCTTCTTACATATAAATTTCATCAAACCGACTTCCGGAATCTATCAAGATATGTCAATTTATTCTGATGATTTTATATTAACGGTAAAAAAGGACAGATATTATTAATGTTAGGGCGTCAAGCCTTTAACAATTATAATCATTTATCTAATTCACTTATAAAAATGACTATTATTGATAAATACTTAACGCCGAAATGTCGACAAACTCTGCCTTTTTTGTTATTTTTTGGTTAATTAATAGTTATATATAATATATGAATATTATTAGAGCCTGCCCCCTGATAAATGCAGTGGCGACTATCGAAATGCCACTGCATTTCGATAGTTTCTGCTATCATCTTTAATAAATTACAAAATTATTTCACGGATTTAAAGTTTAGTAATGGTTAAAAATTATTTAAATTTATTTAAATAATTTAAAAATTATTTAATCGCATTTTATTGAAGAATTTTATCAGTTAACAAATAAAAAAACTGAATAATAACAAATAAAAACAAGTAGACGCTGTTAAGCATTTTGGCACCAAAAAGAAAACAGTTTATTTTGTGCTTACATATTAAATTGAGGAATTGCTAAAGAAATATGTAGCGAAATAATAATATTATTTCAATTCGAATACTTAAACAGCTTAAAAATTGAGAGTAATTTTAAGTTCATAAAAAATGTCATTTAAAAGGAATAAATCTAAAATTGAAAAACAGTTAGGTCAGTGATAATTTAGTAGTTACTGGTAGTTTAGTCATTAAAATCAAAAATGCCTCTCTCAGCGGATCATTATATCAAATGCTCAATAACCAGTATGCACCCTAGTATTATATTTCAGTAAAAGCTGATTGTTTCCATTATTAGTATAAAGTAGATTAAATAAGTTGTTTTGTAAACATTACCCCATAAGTTTATAATAAATTGAATTTAATAAAAATTTTGAAAGTCAATTGATATTTATGTGGTAAACGGTATAAATAAGCGTATTCTTTTCTATGTACTTAACTTAGTCAATGGTTCGTCAAGAGATCGATATCGACAATGAAGGATCGATATTGACCATCAGGATCGATGATAATCACTGGGGGTCGATGAATTCACGGAAGTCGAAAGGGGTCGATTAATATGCAGCAAATATGAGTAAACTTTCTTATCTAAACCATACCCGATGTTATAGATAAAATAGTAGGTTTTAAAAGTTTAAAATAAAAATATTCCATTTATAACAAAACATTTGGAATGATACATGCTCAGAGTTTTTTTTGACTTTTGTAGTCATAAAAAGAAAGTAAGTTTAGTATTTTCAATTTTTAAACATTTGAATTGTGTTTGGGGATCTACCTTTTTTGAAAGGGGAAACGGATAATCAAACACTACTTCTGGTTGTTTAAGCAGAAAAATGGACTGCGCGGTGAAGGCCGCGCAGTCCAATTTAATTTTAAATTGGCTGAAGCTTAATTTGTCAGTGTTTTAAAACCGTAAAAGCTTTAGTTTTATCATGCATTCTTTTTGATATACTTTCAAATTAAATTTTGATGTAAAGTTATTTTCTACAAAGTTATTTCATACAATTTAAAACTTATTACATGTAATAGCGGTACATACAGTAAGTACTAGTAATAGGTTCAAGTTGTGTGAGAGACCTAAGTCTAAGACCTTAAGACCTTAAGTTTACAAGTTCAATTCATGGTTGAACAGTATATAGTGCAAATTGTCTATTTAAAAACGTCGAATTTTCGATAGCTAACTGTAAAATTAAAAAAATATTCGACAACTTAAAAATGTAACTACTTTTAAAGAAACAATATTTTTAAGAAGAAAAATATAAACTTTCTATTGTCAAACTTTAAAGTTGACTCATTTTTAAGAAATGTTTCACCCTATTCTACCCAATCAAAAATTAAAACATTTGAGTGAACAATCAATTAACTTTTTAAGTTTATATCATACATTTATATCTAATTTTAAAATACAATGATATATTAGCTTCAGCTAATATTAAATAAAGCAGGGAGCTATTGCTATGAATTGAGTATTTGTCTTTTAATAAAAGACATTTCTGTGTAAAAAATGATTAAACGATATAATTGTGATTTTCATTTAGTTTAATTTTCATTTGTTTGTATATCGACTTTGTGTGTACAATTGCCTTTTGTTTAGATATTGGTGCTGCAAGATATAACGCCAGCACAACAAGGGGTCGTCCCCTGCCGAATCCGTTGCATGTCGCTCAGAACTTGCTGTTTGATCGTCGAACATTCGATTTTAGAATTACTAATTTATTCAGCATGTTTGCTGAGTTTGTTTTCAATGATTTATATGCAACGTCTGTCCGAGAAACCTTCACAGGTCAACCGTTTACATGCACGTGTGACAAATACGATCCTGATAACTGCATGTATTTAAGGTCGTCTGATTCTAAATCTTGCATAACATTTCCTCGTTCCGCAGCAGCGTTTCTCTCTGCTGAATGCACTTTCTGTATGTTATTTTTCTACTAATTTGTTTATTGAGCAATGAATTAAATTAAGAAATGTTTAGTGCCGAGAGAACAGATAAGCACAGTTACGGCATGGCTAGATCTATCACAGATATATGGCAGTACAACAAACGAAACGGAACGCTTACGCTCATTTGAGGGAGGCTTAATGAAAACAAGCACTTTTTTCGCCTATGAATATCCACCAATGACAAGTGATACTAGCGTCTGTAGGGTTCCGCATAACAAGCAATGTTTTGATTCAGGTAAATTTCCACAAATATCTACAACTTGCTGACCATTTTTTATTTCTACAAAAATGCAAATGAATCAAATCAGCTAACTGAGTCTACGCATTTAATATAATTATAAACAAAACAAAACATAATAATAATGCTAAATCAAATTTTGATAATTAAATAATAAAATTAATAATTGCTTTTAGATTTTCTATAATTTAAATCAAGTTAAAAAATTGAAATTTAAAATAAACGTCATTTTTATGAATTGACTAATAAATAACAGACGTTGTATCAGAATAAGAATTAGAGGTCATCAGGAGGAACTGCTATGCTATCAGTTTCGGCCCCTAACTCTTCTACCCAACATAGCAGCGGGGCCAAATACATGCTAATGATGTATTTCCTCTGAAAAAACTATCTAGTATCTTATTCTAATACAAAGTATATTATTTATTATCCATCCATAAAAATTTGCCACTTAAGAGTTTAAATTTATTCTTTATATTATTGTGTTGATTTATATATTTTACTATTTTCTACTTGATTTTATTTTTATAGTAACCTAGTTTGAAATATGTATCTATTAAATTATTTAAATGATTTTGAAGAAAGCCAATATCATTATATATTGTTGCAATTCTTAAAATTTCATTATTTAATGTACTATATTTTATATTATATGGTATGCATGAATGCTCATGCAAAAATATGTTTCTTGTAAATTTAAATATGTCATCTTTACGATATAAATTAATAGTAGTTTTAGTTAATGTTAATTTAATGTTCATATCTAGATATACACCTTCTTTATCATTAATATTGGTTTTGTTAAGAATAAGGCTTTCTGGATAAATGTGCTCACTAATTGAATAAAAATTATTAGAATTAAATACACATATATCATCAATGTATCGAAACATATATTTCATATATTTATATTGTTTAGATTTAGTTTTTACACAGTTATGAACAAATTCATATTCTATAAAGCTTAAAAACAAGTCAGCTATAATTGGGCTACTATTACCACCATTGGAACACCTTTTACTTGTCTAAATATAGATGTCCCTACTTTTAAATAATTTTGATTTATCAAAATATTTAAGGATTCTATTAATTCAATTTTATCCATATATTTATATTTATTTGATGGTTTAATTTTTGTTAGATAGGCGTTATAATTATTATAACATATATATGTATATCTTTTTCGAATATAAGGTTAATTAATTTTACTAACGCTTCTTTAATATCTACTAAATCTAGATTTGTATAAAGCGTACTAAAATCGTATGTATTTATATTTTGAAAATTTATTCCTTTTGTCTCTTCTAAAAATTCTTTTGTAGAATTAATACTGAAATAGTGTTTTATACCAGTATTAATTTCGATTACCTTGCAATATTTTTTAAAGTGTGCTTTAATTATTTTAAGTATTTTATTCATATAGACAGAAAGTGGTTTTAATGTACATTTAAACGCACTACATATGAACCTAGGTTTATTGGATTTTTATGTAATTTTGGATTCCAATATAATATAGGTATAGTTTTATTATCTAATTCAACCTTTATACCGTTTTTATCCATTATAGAACAGTGACTTGTAATAATTGTTTCTAAACTCAACGCACTACGTTCATATGTTGGATTTACATTTAAATCATTAGAATTAACCTCTTTCATTAGTATATCATAATAAAGGTTTTGCATATGAAGACAAAGTTATTACTAGCTTTATCAAAAGTTGTTATTATATAGTTATCCTTTAATTTAGTAAGTTCTTTATACATATCTTTATTAATTTTATCTTTCCTTTTATAATTGTTTGTTTTTTCATTTTATTTTTAATTTTATCAAATATATAATCTTTCCAAATGTTTATCTTAGATATATTCGAGCTTTCACTATTAATCAGCTTACTAAAATAATCATTTAAGTTATTATATAACGAATTGTAAATTTTATTTTTGTCGTTGGTATTATTTAATCTATATTTATATCCTTTTGATAGCAGCTTTCTTAATTCACAATTTTCAATTAATTCTAGATTACAAAAAGAAAAATATTTACGCATTCTCGTCAAAGTTTATGATAAACATTTTTTGAAATTTTTCAGTGATGTACGCCATAATTAAACTGGAATTTAACTTTAACTTGTATTGAATATATATAATTTTAATAATTCTTAATAAATGCTATAAATTACGTCTTTTCTGAATCGCATAAAAAGTTTTTGTAATTAATCAACTTTTTAGAAATTTTGCAGATGAGCTAAGTTTTCAATTACTTAGAATGTAATCAATACTAAAGCTATAATTAATATGGCTATTAATATGATTTATCGGATTTCTTATATTGAAACCGAAAATTATTACGAAAATAAAACCGAAGATATAAATTTATATTATTATTTTATTAATTTTTTACATCTCGATTTGATTTATTCGAAACAATCATTTAGCATTCAAAATTGAATTCGCTATTTTATTTATATATTTGGAATATCTATTATTACATAAATACCATATAATCTTTACATATGAAAGTTGTAAATCCAATGGAAAGATAAACTCCGCAGATGGAAAGATAAATGAGGAAATTAAAATGCGAATAGTACTGTTTTAAGTGTTGATAAAAAATTCTAGCGGCATCTATTTTGTTATTAGCAATCGGGACAACTACATATTTATGTGGTAACCGAGATAATAACTCATTTACAGTGTCAAAGAAGTTATTGTTTTACATTCATCTTTAGGAATACAGAAATATGTTGATCCTGAAATAATCAGGGACTACCCAGTAAAATATTAAATATAACACCTTTAGTTATTTTGGCCATGCGAAGATTTAAAACCTCTATTTTTTAATTATTATTAATTCAAATTTGAAGTTTAAAATGATTATCGTTTTTAAATGTTATGGTATCTTATTAAGTATGTTTGAATGTCTTATAGAGTGGTATGGTTATATTAATCTATAAAATTTAGCTATATATTAATGTCTGAAGTTGCCAAACATATGAAGATACCAAATATATTCTTTAGATAATTTCCTAACGAAAAGCATTAGAACTTCGATTTTTACTACGACACAAATACGAAGTTTACAAAATTTGGATTTAATATTTAATAAAACGTTAATATAAATAAAAATAGTTATAAATAATACAAAATATAAATATTTTATATTTATAAAATATCATATAAATATGAATTAAACTTTATATAACTATTTTATAGCCCATTTTGAAATTCAAAATTACAACACAAGCAATACCATACTTGAAATATATTCTTGATCATCAAGCACTGATAATATTTTAATAATGATATATTAAATTAACGGTTTTCCCTACAGTTATTTTTAGTTTACGCTTTTAGTTGTTATGTTTTTGTCATGCTTGTATTTTAATGTAAAACCCTAATATTAAAATATTGATTTTAAACTTTACTTTTAAAATCAAAATTAACATTAATTATTTATTAAATTAATTTATTTTAAATAAACAAAAGTTTAGTGAAAGATTGCTGTTGTAAATATTCTTTACTTAATAAAATAGGCGATCACAGAATAAACGAGAATATGGGACTCACGTCAATTTATGCTTTGTTCATAAGGGAGCATAATAAGATTGCAAGTGAATTACAGCGAATAAATCCTTTGTGGAAGGATGAAGATCTGTTTCAGGAAGCAAGGCGAATATCTATTGCACAGTATCAGCATATAATCTATAAGGAATTCCTTCCAGTACTACTTGGACCAGAGGTTGTAGTCAGCCACGACTTACTTCCACTAACCATAGGATACGTTTCGAATTATAATGATCAAGTAATTTTACAAAATGTTAATTTTTCCTGAAAATAATTTTTAAACTACAAATAGTATGATCCGACAGTAAGAAACGAGGTTTCAGCGGCGGTCGGCCCGTCGATATATACAATGTACAGATCTTTAATGTCAAGATATTCACCGAGATTGATTCGAATCGACGAAGTTCCATATGAAGACATATATTTCAACTTGACAAAAGCCTTCGAGTAAGTAACATTATTTAGCTAAAATCAATCTAAACGAATGTCACTTTAATAAACTAAAGCAAGAATGCACAAGGACTTAATTCGTTGCTACGCGGTATGCTAGTAGATTATGCTGCTCGATTTGACAAGCATTTTGCCAAAGCTTTGCATGGGTTAGAAGGGGATTATCCTACATCAAACAACTCAGGTTAGATAGATCACGTAGTTTCTAAGTGATATTAAAATATTTATTTTAATACTGTATTTTGTTAAAATTCTCGATGATGTATTGCCGTAGTATATCTTAACTATTATTACGTTTGTTATAAATTTTACAGACTATCATTCAATTGGACACAGCTTGCCGGCAGCTGCCATAATGCTTGGAAGAGATCACGGTTTGGCATCATACAATGACTATAGACAATATTGCGGACTAGCTAGATTAACGTCCTTTACAGATTTGATGTCGCATATGGATTTAGAAACAGTGGCGTTAATTTCTCAGCTATATAAGTACGTTGTTTTCATTTTAAACGTTTCTTCAAATAAAGTCAATTATACTAGATTTCAGTGGATGGTCTTAGTCACATGGGTGACTAAAAAATGTTATTATTAAAAAATATTATTACTTTGTTTTTAATATCGAATTTAGATGAATTTTATGCATATTTTATTAATATAAAATGAAAGTGCATATTTTTTATTGAATTAAATCTAAAATGGATAATCTAACATGGGCATAATTTTGTTTTGAGATTCACCTTCTTGACTCATCTGCTCTTTATAGAAAAAGGCAAGATTTCGCTATGATTCTGTATATTTTATAACTTTATATTCTCTAATTGCAATATTCACATCAGAATATTAAGAATTCTCCTACTTTATTATATTGAATGTAAGAGTACTAACCTTCTACGAGGTTTAGCGATTAAAGTCAATAATTAAAGAAAATAAAACAATGGAATAGTTTATATAAACTAAGATATTGTAATTAACCCTAGATTCGATTAATGACATTTGAATTTTGGTATGATCTAGCAAAAAATAAAACGTGTCAACTTTATAATTAAGCTATAATTATAAGGCTTTATAATTATAGCTTAATTTAAGCTATAATTATAAAGCAACTTTATAATTATTCGCTTTTATTGTGAATAAGATTATCTTTTACAACTGAATAATTAAAAGAAACTAAATAAAACATCCATTATATTTTAATAGATATTGCTCTACATCTTCATAATTTAAAATTATCGCTAAAAGCCAATTATAGTGCTAATTTTGCTTTGTCTAAGAAACGTCTATTTTAATAAATGATATTATAGCTGAAATTGGTTTGATGATATTGCACGTTGATTTAATCCTATCTCTAGAAGCCAACAACAGTAAGTTACATTTCAGTATTGGTGGACCTAATCAGCTACTGATCAAATACCTTTACGTTTTATGTTTCCATCCTTTTAATGTTGGATGACGATCACTCAACTCATCTGATGTATTGACGATTAGATTGAATAATAGACATAGTTTGCAAATTTTTAATTGAAATCATTTCTGATTTCAAATTAAATCAGCGTTGGTAGGGTAAGGTTCTACCTTCAATTTGAAAATCTAACTGTTTTTGAAATTAATTACTTAATGCTATTAAAGTACCAAGTCTAGCAAAATATGAGATAACTAATTGTTATTTCATTTCTTTCACTTGTTCAGCTTCTGAAAAATTTTGACGGAAAAAGAATCCGAATCACATATCATACAAATTAGCATATTGTAAGTGATAGAATGTACAGAAGTTTATGAAACATAAAGCACATTTGTGCCTCCTTATTTGATGATAAATATATGATAATAGTAATGCTTAAAATTTTAATTGTTACTACACCATATCTGAAAATTTTGATTTTCACACATTCTCAATATATTCCATATTTCACTTTGATTTTGCGCGTTTTTAGCGATGTAAATGATATCGAATTATTTGTTGGTGGATTAAGTGAATTACCTGTAACAAACGCTTTACTAGGACCCACATTCACTTGCTTAATAGCTGCTCAATTCAAAGTTCTCAAACAAGGTGACCGATTTTTTTACGAGGGCAATAATCCGGTGACACGATTCAGTCCAGGTAAAAATGTCTAATAGCAGGGCTAAATCTAGCCTGCAGTTTATATTGGGCGAAATTATAGTTTATTCGTATTAAAAATAAACAGATATCCAGTGTTTCATAGTGTTCGGTTACAAATAAAACGATAGGCATTTTGCAAAAGCTTATGGTTAAAATTTGAAGTTAAATCTCAAGTTGAAAATAATTTAAAAAATGTAGCGTCAAGAATTTAAAGTGTAGTATGATTGAAATAAATTCAATATTGCTTAATAGTGAATCACGATTAAGATAACAAAACTAATATATCTACTAGATGTAATTTCATTCTTTCGGACTCGTCAGTAGTCACTAAGCTGGCATTATTACGAAATTAATGCAAATATGGGAAAGACGGCAAAGTTATGGCATTTACTTTCTTCACACTTATCTATATTAGAGGTCGCACGCTATAATAAGTATCTTTCACTGCACTCGATTCGCTCACTTTTCGCTCGTTCTTTGACTTCATCACATTAGCCAAGCAGGATCTCGGCGTGTCGCTTCCGGGGAATGACCTAGTCGAGCTTGTTTTTGATTTGGAGTAATCATGTTAAGGGTTTTAAGCGATATTTTTATAGTCGGATGTCCTTCCTAACACCAATCCTCATTATTTTCAACCGTGCTTGAAAGCGGCTTTGGCGGAGTAGGCAAAGTTATGACATCAATAGTAGTAAAAAATACAGTAATTATTGTAGTTGATTAAATATATTTCTACAACGAACATTAATTTTACTCCAAATGTGGATTATGAAAGCAACAAGAACGAGGTGGCTGCATAATTTCTTTAGGTTACTTGCTCATGGGACGGCGCCTATGCTTAATTTGGATTGAAACACGTTTATCACAATACTGTCAAACTAGAAATAAAGTGGCATTATCGATGCATATGATACTCTAGCACATAAACCGTTCCAACATTTTACTAAAGCAACATCGGATTTAGTGAACCCATATCATATCAGACCAAGTGGTATCGGGGTGTAATACTTTGTATTCAAGACTAGCTAATGGCAACACTTTGCATTCAAGCTGATGGCAGCAGTCATTAGCTTGAATCTTAAATCTGCTGCCTTTACCTTTAAATCTTAAATCTGCCTTTAAATCTTAAATCTGCTGCCTTAACCTGTTGTTTTGAGAACAGGAGTGACGACACTATGAGAGCAACTATGCAGTATAATATCATCGTCTTGCCACAATAGTGATAGTTAAGAGGATGAATTCCGCAGTCATGACACGCTTTGGGGATTACCGGAGTTGCTAATTTCTTAATATTTGCAGTAATATTTCTTTTACAGGAATATTATCATTACTTTTAATGTTATTCCATTAATTGTATTTAATATTAACGGAATAATATTAAATTATTTATTTAATATTCCATGTTTAATAATATTCATTTTACTGACTTTGATCATTTCTTTTTTATATACAAAGCTATCCAATATAGGCAAATTAATGCATTGCAACAATAAAATAAAAATAGTAAAGTTGATTTTTATTTCATATTTTGCAAAAGATGTAGTAATCTGTTGCAAAATATGCAGGGCAATTTAGAAATTCCCCTGCACTATTTTGTATTTTAAAATATTTCTATACTAAGTGAAACAAATTACAAATATTCCTGTGTGTTAGTAAATTTTAGTTTACAACTTCAAGTAAAATTTTTAGTTTAGCCACCTTCTGCTAGTTTGACGTGATGAAACCTTGGATTTTTGTCATTAAAACGATTTTTAAGATTGCATAAAAAATATGCCTACGAAATGTATGCACATTTTGCTTTTCTAATAAAATTACCTTTTTCCATGTAAATGTATGTACATGGATCAGTAATTTAATTGATGTGTGATAAGTTATACACATCTCTATTGATCGATTGCAATTGTATCCAGTCTCTTTTAGTGTATCTCGTCACGATAATTCGTGTCTTGACTATTTTAGACAATTTTCTAAAACAGATGGGGCAGTTGAAATTGATTGAAATTGTAAATCTAGTTTGCAATCGTCTTATAGTTAAAATTTTATTCTTTGACTTTGAGAGCAAGTTTGATGTTCTCTTACTTTGTCGCCCAATTTCCTGTAAGTATTTACCTCGTACTGGATTCGTAAACGAATCTAAAAAGAGAGTTCATATCTCTCTTTGGATATATCTATCATATATATATTACACATTAGGAAATAAAACAATATTAGTTATAAATAAAACAATAAAAATGCGTTGTTTCTAATACATGGAATGATTTAAATTTAAGATTTTTAAAGAAAAATCGATCGAATTAAATCAGCTAACTGAGTCTACGTATTTAATATAATTATAAAATAAACAAAACATATTAATGCTAAATCAAAATTTAATAATTAAATAATAAAATTAATAATTGCTTTTAGATTTTCTATAATTTAAATTTTCTATAATTTAAATCAAGTTAAAAAAATGAAATTTAAAATAAACGTCATTTTTATGAATTGAGTAATAAATAACAGACGTTGTATCATAATAATAATTAGAGGTCATCAAGAGGAACTGCTATGCTATCAGGTTTCGGCCCTAACTCCTCTACCCAACATAGCAGCGGGGCCAAATACATGCTAATGATGTATTTCCTCTGAAATAACTATCTAGTATCTTATTCTAATGCAAAGTATATTATTTATTATCCATCCATAAAAATTTGCCACTTAAGAGTTTAAATTTATTCTTTATATTATTGTGTTGATTTATATATTTTACTATTTTCTGCTTGATGTTATTTTATAGTAACCTAGTTTAAAATATGTATCTATTAAATTATTTAAATGATTTTGAAGAAAGCCAATATCATTACATATTGTTGCAATTCTTAAAATTTCATTATTTAATGTATTATATTTTATATTATATGGTATGCATGAATGCTCATGCAAAAATATGTTTCTTGTAAATTTAAATATGTCATCTTTACGATATAAATTAATAGTAGTTTTAGTTAATGTTAATTTAATGTTCATATCTAGATATACACCTTCTTTATCATTAATATTGGTTTTGTTAAGAATAAGGCTTTCTGGATAAATGTGCTCACTAATTGAATAAAAATCATTAGAATTAAATACACATATATCATCAATGTATCGAAACATATATTTCATATATTTATATTGTTTAGATTTAGTTTTTACACAGTTATGAACAAATTCATATTCTATAAAGCTTAAAAACAAGTCAGCTATAATTGGGCTACTATTACCACCTATTGGAACATCTTTTACTTGTCTAAATATAGATGTCCCTACTTTTAAATAATTTTGATTGATCAAAATATTTAAGGATTCTATTAATTCAATTTTATCCATATATTTATATTTATTTGATGGTTTAATTTTTGTTAGATAGGAGTTATAATTATTATAACATATATATGTATATCTTTTTCCGAATATAAGGTTAATTAATTTTAATAACGCCTCTTTAATATCTACTAAATCTAGATTTGTATAAAGCGTACTAAAATCGTATGTATTTATATTTTGAAAATGTATTCCTTTTGTCTGTTCTAAAAATTCTTTTGTAGAATTAATACTGAAATAGTGTTTTATACCAGTATTAATTTCGATTACCTTGCAATATTTTTTAAAGTGTGCTTTAATTACTTTAAGTATTTTATTCATAGAGACAGAAAGTGGTTTTAATGTACATTTAAACGCACTATATATGAACCTAGGTTTTATTGGATTTTTATGTAATTTTGGATTCCAATATAATATAGGTATAGTTTTATTATCTGATTCAACCTTTATACCTTTTTTATCCATTACAGAACAGTGACTTGTAATAATTGTTTCTAAACTCAACTCACTACGTTCATATGTTGGATTTACATTTAAATCATGTGAATTAACCTCTTTCATTAGTATATCATAATAAAGCTTTTTGCATATGAAGACAAAGTTATTACTAGCTTTATCAATAGTTGTTATTATATAGTTATCCTTTAATTTAGTAAGTTCTTTATACATATCTTTATTAATTTTATCTTTCCTTTTATAATTGTTTGTTATTTTCATTTTATTTTTAATTTTATCAAATATATAATCTTTCCAAATGTTTATCTTAGATATATTCGAACTTTCACTATTAATCAGCTTACTAAAGTAAGCATTTAGGTTATTATATAACGAATTGTAAATTTTATTTTTGTCGTTGGTATTATTTAATCTATATTTATATCCTTTTGATAGCAGCTTTCTTAATTCACAATTTTCAATTAATTCTAGATTATGGGTACATATATGTTTATTTATTTTATCAAAACTAAGACTTTTACAATTGCATTCTGTTTCCATTATGTTTCTAATATTATCGTTACATATTGATTTTAATTCTTTATTATAATTACAAATTTTTCGTCCGAATGGTGGTAGGAGTTTATACCTTATTTTAGGAATATATTTACTTAAATCTGACCCTATTATTTCTTTACTTTTAGAATTATTTAAAAGTCCGGCTATATTTATGTTATCTATACATTTATTAATGAAGTTTATGGTTAATGTATATTTTTTATTGTTATTATTAACATTTATTGTACGATTATAGTATTTTGTATTACAATAACTGTCTATTATACAACTTAGCCTATCATAGTCGTTAATTAATTTTTGATTTATTGAACATATGATATCTTTAGAAAAACTTCTTATATTTACATAAAGATCTTTTAGCTTATTATCACTAAAAAGTTGTTTTAATATTTCTAATTGTTCATTTATATACATATCTTTTTTAATATTTTTAACTCTATTTTTCCTATTCCTTTTATCACCATGACTTCTTGGTTTGCGTTTAACCGGATTATTATAATAGAGTTGTTTATTATGTATTATACTACTTCTGCCAATTCCTTGTATCACGTCATTCAATCCTAATGGGTACATGGAATTAAGCGTTTTAATCCAAAAATCTTTTTTCTAATAGTTTTTGATTTAATATTGAAATGTTTTCTTCGATAATATGTTCTAAAATAAATAATTTACAGTTTTTAATATCATGTCCTATTAATCTCATATGTTTATGAAATATAGTTTGACTATTATGCTGTATATTATATATGTGTTGCCTAAACCTAGTTTTTAACATTTGATATGTTTTTCCTATATATTGCAATCCACATGTACATTGTATAAGATACACTACACCTGCGGTATTGCAGTTACAATTATTATTAATATTTAATGAAAAACATTTGTTTGTCATATTACTTACGATACAATTGTTATTATTTATAACATCACAAACTATACAATTTTTTCTGTTACATTTAAAAGATCTAAAATTGAAATCATTAGTACTTACGTATTTTTCCAATATGGTTGAGTACATGTAATTTTAAGTCATAATTTTTAACGTTGCTTTTTCGGTGTCGCCACCTAGTTTAGTTGACTCAGACTAAACTTACAACGGGTCATCCTGCAGCATCTGACAGGGGGCTGCCCTGCTTAAGGCGGTTGCAGGCTGGAATAAGATCAAACTTTTTCCAGTGATGTTCACATTTAGTAATTGAAAGGCAAAATAGCGTAAAAAAATTTGTATTCTTTCGAGCGTGTGTTATTGAAAAAAAACATGATTATTTCAACAATTCGCAGCATATAAGTCATAACTTAATAAAAAAATAAACTGCTGTGCTCAGAAAATCCATGAAAGCTGCATATTGAGGTTACGAATATTCATCATGGTCAACAGTAACACAAAACACAGATTACATTGATTATAAAGCGAGGCACTATCAATAGGACTTGACTAAATAAGTCATTTTTATTGGTAAGATAAATATTTTTACTTATCAAATAGCAAGAATGCAGTTGATGATCACAGACAATTTATGTAAGAAAATTTTTAAGAGGTAAAATAAATAAAAAATTCACACGATAATAACTGCTATTCCCTTATTTCCTGGAGAAAAGACAACTTTTGACTTGACGTTATGATCAATGAATTTCTTTATTAGCATGTTTTTGTTTTATTTCATGAAACTTTTATACTAAATTCTCTATGGATTAATTTTTTTGTTAATTTATTTCAACATCAATTTACATCATCATTTATTTAACTCAGCATCACTTAATCTCAACAACAATTTCTTGACAAGAGAAAACAAATAATATTACACAAGATTTTTCTTATCAACCACTGGTCCGGGTGACGGGTCGTGTAGGCTGGGCACAAACCAAACTACTACAGACATCGCGATCCTGGGCGACGGACCATAGTTCTCTTTCAGATATCCCAACGCGGTCTTTGGCCAGTTTCGAGATTTGATCACTCCACCGGTATCGAGGTCTACCTCGAGGTCTTATTCCAGAGAGTCTGGCCTGGAAACTCCTCCGAGGAAGGCGATCCTTAGACATTATCAGAACGTGTTCTGGCCACCACAACTGACTTTCTTCGATGTGGAGAAGCAGCGACTGTACTCCGAGTCCATCCCGGATGACCAAATTCCTAACTTATCTCTGAGACTAAGACCAGTCATACCGCGAAGGAACCTCATTTCGGTCGCCTATATCCGAGATCTTATCTTTCGGTCATAACCCAAAGCTCATGACCATAGGTTAAGATAGGAACGAATATTGTGTGGTAAACCGAAAGCTTCGCCCGAAGACTCAACTCCCGCTTCACCACGACAGACCTGCACAAAGAACGCATTGCTGCGTTAGCTGCACAAATCCGCTTCTCAATCTCCCTGATGTTCCTGCTGCCCTCGAGAGCAATACCCCAAGATACTTGAAATCTTCCACATGAGGATGAACATTTCCCCTATCCGGATTGATATTGACACCTAAATCTGATACAAATACACATAGAGACAGTCTTGGAGGTATTAATCCAAATTCTTGCCGCTTGGTATTCCATCGTAAATCGATCTAGTAGGCATTGTAAGTCTTCAGGACAAGAAGCCAACAAGACAACATCATATGCAAAAAGCGGAAATGGTATCCTGATTAAACCTAACTGAAAACCGACATCCGTCAGAGCAGCCCATTCGTAATTTTGTCGATGTAAACAAGGAAAAAAGGAAGACAAAGGACAACACTGACGAAACAACGCCTACTGGAAATAATTCATACTTCCTACCTAGAACACAAACACAACTCATACTTTGTTCATACAGAGAAGTCGCAGCTACCCGAAGATGGTGTGGTACTCCATACTCCCTTAGTATCTCCCACAACCTTTCTCGCGGAACTCGATCGAATGCTTTCTCCAAATCTACAAAACACATGTAGATCGGTTGAGCGACCTCCTAAGACTGTTCAAGGATAGTTGAGGGAGTAAAGAGCTGATCCGCAGTTTTACGACTTGAACGAAAGCCGCATTGTTCCTCTTGCAACTGTTCATCAATTATAGGTCGTATCCTTAACTCAAGAATCCTAGCAAATAACTTACCAGTTTGGCTAAGAAAAGTGATGCCCCGATAATTGGATCACAGTCTTCGGTCATCTTTCTTAAAGATCATTACCACCACCCCAGTTAGCCACTCACCAGGAACCTTGCCCGATTTCAATGCAACTTTAAAGATTCGTGTTAGCCACTTCATGCCAACAACGTCGAGAGCTTTTAAAGCTTCAGGTCGAATTTCGTATACTCTAGAAGACGTCATTTCTAAGTTCTTTAACAACAACAATGACCTCTTTTAAAGAGATGATATCTTCCGTTGGTTCTAAAGGCTCTACTTCTACAAGATAAGACATATCCAGCGGATTAAGAAGACCCCAAAAATGCTATTTCAATAACCAAGAATTTATTCTATATCAGTCAGCATAGACTCTTTCTTGTCATAGACAGTTTGAGAAGTTTGCTGCTTACTAACAAGAAGGTTTTTGGTCGTCCTCAAGAACATCGAGGCTGATCTATAATCAAGTTCTAAGTGTTCTCCAAACTTCTCTCAAGCCGCCTTCGCTTCATTAACTGTTCGAGCTGAAGCTCTCTTTGCCCTTTGGTACTTGTCTACATCTTTCACCTATTTATCTGGCAAAGTTGCCTTATAAGCTAGCTTCTTCTGTTGGACAAAATCTCTAACCGATCCCAGTTAACGCTCCCAGCAAGCCCTCACACAACGTTTGGGTTTACCAGGCTTGTCTAGCATCCGATCCTGCAATCGAAGTTTACTAAATATAAGATAGTGATTGGTTGACAGCTCAGACCCTCTTTACATGAGTGTCTAGAACATAACGTTGCAGATCAGATGAAACGATTACAAAATCGATCATTGATCTTTGACTGAGAGAATCCTGATACCACGTACATCTATGGATCTCCTTATGTTCAAACATGGTGTTGGTTATGCACAACTTGCTAAGAGAACAAAAGTGCAATAATTCAACCACTGTCATTCATATCAAAGAGTCCGTTCCTCCCCAACATTCACTTCCAAGTGATACTGTCGCTACCAACATGAACATTGAAGTCACTAAATGGAACTAGGGAATCTCCAACAGTAGTACTATCAAGCAGAGCCTGAAGATCTTCTACGAAGGTTGCGTATTCCGAGATAATGTTTGAAGCGTACGCACACACAACAGTTGGATAATTGTTGTGTGCGTATGCTCTTTCAAAAAGAGGGTGCGTATGCTCCCTCTTTGACTAAAAGTCTCAGGGACGCCAGCCTTTCGTTCACTGGGTTAAACCTCTTGATCACGAACGACAACCGAGTACTTGTAAGTATCCCTACAGCCACCTGTCGTCGCTTTCCGTTGGTAACTCCCGAATAGTTCAAGGTCCAACTTTGATCCAAAAGTTTAGTTCCAGTTCCAGAATAGTGAATAGAAGTCACTCCGACTATTTCTAGATCGAAGCGAACAATCTCTTCAACTAATTATAGTTCCTCCCTAGCCAGCGAGATGACATTCCACGTTTTTACATGAAGGCTAGTCCGCTTCGAATGTTGATGCATCTTTCGCTGTCTCCGTACAACTGCCTAGTCACATGGCAACCGACAATGAAAACTCCTCCGGTCAGTGGTGAGTTGACCATTGTTCTTCGCATTTGATTATATTTTGTAAATTTGTTGCTTGTCATTTTCATTGTCTTGATCTGTTTGTTCGGTTATCTCCCGTTCCCGATATCCTTTGATGATCAACATCGTCACTGTAAGGAAACAAGCCTCCGTGACTCTCTTCCGCCTTATCATCCATTGTCCAATCCGCCGTTCGAGTCATTGGAGGGATCTGATATAGTCTATAAAAGAACTATCCCTACGGCGGATACAATCCGGCCAGTTAGTTAGCCGCTGATCGACGAACGTCGAACATACGTTGCTTGGGCCGCTCCACATAGAGGATAATTAACAATAGGTGCCAGCTTAATCTCAGCATCAATTAAGCTCAGCATCAATTAAATTCAACATCAATTTATCTCGGTATTTATTTTGCTACGAATCAATTTGTCATGAATTAATTTATTTAAGACCATAAAATTGTAAAAACAAATATTTCGTAAAGTTTTGTATTTGAGAACAGTTTTAGTTTAGGATCAACTGTGTTTTATTGTTTATATAAAATTAATAATATATGAATTAAAATATTATTATAATATTATTAATATTATTATAATAATATTATAATATATTATTATTTTAAAATTAATAATATATTTTGATGCATCAATATGCAATTTCGGTTTTTGTCGAATGATAAAAAATGTCAAAGAAAAAATTCTTGTTTGTTATTAATTCTACGTGCGACAAAAAACAATATAAATCTTTTATTTTTATAATCATCACACATGATTGTAAATTAATAACGGTTGTTTAATGATTAAAATACTTTGTTTATTTAAAATGTGGAATTTTTCAGCACATCAGATTCGGACAAAAATTGATTTAAAAAATATCATTTTTTTTCTAATGTATATTTTATATATGACGTAATGTATTATAGCATATTGTATAATGAATTACATGACATTATATATTATATATATCATAAATGAAATGTGTAATAATATATTACATGTACATAAATGTAAGTTATTAATAAAACCTATTATTTATTACACATTTACACTATTCACGGATTTATATGAGTGAACATTTATCTAACTAATGTTTAACGTGCATTAAATGCAAAGTACCGAAATGAAATTGTTTATTTTTATATTTTATTAATTGTATTTAATAATTCTGGCAATATAAATGTTAGATTATTTAACTCTGTTCATTTTACATTTTTTTATTGATCACAAATATTCTTTAACAAGCTGATAGTTCAAAGTTGCTTATGGTTACTGTTCATTATATCTTATTATTATCTCAATCTTAAAGAACAACTTAACGAAATTCGGTATGTCAGCATGGCCAGACTATTGTGCGAATCGGTTACCGAATTACCATTCATTCAACCAAATGTGTTTCTGACATCTATCGTTGACGGGTAAGACAACATTATTAATGTATAATGATTTTAAATATTTTAAAAATACAGTTTTCATTTCAAAATTTAAGCAGTTTCTCAAATAAAGCTTGTGGTTTGTGCATAATGAAAATGTTGAAATATCTTGATATTTCATATGGAAATATGAACAACGAGCAAGTTTTAAAAATTTAATATTTCATCGAATTCTTTATTTTTTAATATTTAAAATATTATAAGTAATATTTAAAATATTATAATTAATATTTAAAATACTATAATTCAATTCTTAATATTACAATTTAATAAACAAACTATCACTGATGGAAAGCCGTTTCTTTAAAATAACGAATTATAAATAAAATATAATATTCACTGATAGACGCAGAGAAATCTTCCCATGAGACTTTTACTATGACAATGTTCATGGTTAGCAGCTACTCCACAGTTAGTGTACATATCAAATTATGTAATGTGTAATGCAATAGTAAAAGTGTGTATTGCAATACTATTGCATTATACAGTGTGTAATCATGTTTAAGGCTTCAGCATTCAACAGAAGTAGAAAGTATATATCACCTTATAAACATAAGTATGAAAGGAATATATTCACATCACTCGTTCATTTAATGTTGTTACGCATTTCATCCTCTGGTATTTAAACCAGTAGCTTGATTGTATTGTTTGCATATTTTTTTTATTATTTTTGTAGTTCATTTTGCATTTAAGTTTTGTACTTCATTTTTGTTTTAAAACGTCTCTGTATATATCGATATGTAATTTGTTATAAATACGAATTTAATATTGACCAGTGACAATCTCACTAAATTATATTATCTACACACAGATTAAATCGATATTTTTTAGAATGTTTTTAAACAAAAAATTTGCTTTATGATATAACATTATATTTTTATAATATGTTTACTTGATAAAGTTTTATTATTGTACATTTTTTTGCTAGTATCGTTTTTAAATAGTATCTTACAATTCGTACTCTTGAACCATAGAATACTCATTTAATAAAAAGGCATATAATCATTATTCGGATACATGCTATATTATGTATTAGTTAATACAACAAAATGATTTTTATTTTAAATTTTAACTTTTCATAAATATGAATTATATAAAAATTCTAAAATTATTTATTATTCATTTTAATTATCATTATTTTTAATTTATTTATAGTATAAAATACGACGACTTAGTGAGTTTTTATACTCTAAAGTGTTTAAAATATGGGTATGTATTTGGCATGTATTTGAAAATATCACGCTTTTGGCCCGGATCTATGTTGGGTCTAGGAATAGAAGACTAAACCTGATAACATAATAATTCTTTCTGATGGCCTCTATTCATAATTCGAATACAATGTATATTATTTATTAGTCAATTCATAAAAATTGATTTTTATTTTAAATTTTAGCTTTATATAAATTATATTAAATCCTATATAACTTTTATTATTTATTTTATTTATCTTTATTTTTAATTAATTTAATATGAATTACGTAGACTCAGTTAGCTGATCTGATTCATTAAAAATTTTACTGTGCGTTATTCGTTCAACCTTTTCTAATATTTTGTGTGACAGCAGTTCCGAGAGGAACATTGCTCTTTATTTTAGATCAATGCTTAAGAAACAATGCATTTGTACAAATTAACTTGCTAAAAGATAATAACTAAAATCATGCACTATTGAAAACAACGATCTTTGTTTTAATTTTAGAAACGAAAGAAAACCCTGCTTTACATTCAGACGAAGGATGATGCAACCATGGTTTGATGTTAAACAAGTTCGTATAGAGCCAGAACTCATATCACCAAGGGTATCTGATTTGGCAAGTGGCATTCACATGATTAACGCGTGGTAGAAATCTAATCATATTCTCCCAGGCAAATACGATTCTTGTTACCAGATATTTTGCTTCTGATTTTGTAGTTTATTTTTGTTATAAAACATCTCCGTATATCTATTATATAAAAATGTTCAAAAATACGTATTTAATATGTGTGAAACAAGGTTTCAATGTTCTAATTAGTAAATGTTAATAAATATAAATATATTTATTAATAAAGTATTAATAAATAATTAATATTATTACTATAATATAATTACTTTTATATAATTATATGATTACTAAATAAATGATTATTGTAATAACATATCAAATTCGGAGTTTTTTAACAGGATCAACAAATAATTTGTTGTTGGTTAACAAATTGTGATGTGCTTTGAAAATGCTAGGATTAGCTAGATTAACACAAAAATAAATTTGCTTTTGTGATCATCTACAAATAAAAAAACCGATGTGAAAAACTAATCGTTTTTAACCCTTTACATTATAGTTACGATCATTTAAAATCATAAGCGGAAAATTTTTATGGATGAATATGGATGGATAATAAATAATATACTTTGTATTAAAATAAGATACTAGATAGTTATTTTAGAGGAAATACATCATTAGCATGTATTTGGCTCCACTGTTATGTTGGGTAGAGGAGTTAGGGGCCGAAACCTGATAGCATAGCAGTTCCTCCTGATGACCTCTAATTCTTATTCTGACACAACGTCTGCTATTTATTAGTCAATTCATAAAAATGAAGTTTATTTTAAATTTAAATTTTTTATTTTAACTTGATTTAAATTATAGAAAATCTAAAAACAATTATTTATTTTATTATTTAATTATTAAATTTTGATTTAGCATTATTATGTTTTGTTTATTTTATAATTATATTAAATACGTAGACTCAGATAGCTGATTTGATAATGTAAAATGTTGGTCACGTTAATGTTTGTCAGGAAATTATGACTTTGTGCATGCATGCGTCAATGTTTGAAACAATCGCTGAAGTTGCTGGTTGATACAAACAAATAAATGCAATGGTAATTTATCATAGGTGTGAAACATTGATTGAATTCTTCACAAGCAAACATAATTATAATATGATTATGCATCTATAATTGTACTGGTTGCGTCAAGACATTATCCTCACGGGTATTGTTTCTATTCTTGATACAGCCGGACGCTACTAATCAGCCTGAGTTGGTCTCATCAACTGCTGGCACAGACCTACTTTTTCCGTTTCGACCCTTATAATCTGCTTACTCCATACACTGGTGATGATTGGCTTAGACTGAGGACACAGACCTACTTTTCCCGTTCCGACCCTTATAATATGCTTACTCCCTACACTGGTGCTGATCGGATTTGAACTCAGGACGTCCGTATCGCGATTCAACGTTACATCCACTAGGCAAGCTGCTTTAGTGGTGTATATATATATATATATATATATATATATATATATATATATATATATATATATATATATATATATATATATATATATATATATATATATATATATATATATATATATATTTATTTATTTATTTTACGATTGAAATCGAAATCCAATAATTTTTACGATTGTATATATATATACAATCGGAAAATTTTCCGATTGTGGCACGATATTATCTTCACAGGTATTGATCATATTTTTGATACAGCAGGACGCTACTAATCAGAGTGGGTGGGTCTAATCAGCTGCTGACCCAGACCTACATTTCACGTTTCGACCCTTATTATCTGCTTTCTCCGTTGACTGATGCTGATCGGATTTGAACTCAGGACGTCTGTATCGTGATTCAACGCAACATCCACTAAGCTGGCTGCTCCAGTGGTGTAGATATACATTTCTGTATATAACTTTTGGTAGGGGATCGTATTCTTACGATCTATTTGAAATCTACCATTTATGTGTGATTCGCTAGACGGATCACTGTTTTTCATGCTGCCACTTGCAATGAATGTTTTTAATTTAATTGCATCTGTGAACTGAAATTCTTCTGGTTATGGCACAACATCATCCTCACAGGTATTGTTCCTATTTTTGATACAGAAGGACGCTACTAATCAGCCTGGAAGAGTCTGATCAGCTGCTGACCCAGACCATTTTACGTTTCGACCCTTATTATCTGCTTACTTCGTATACTGGTGCTGATCGAATTAAAGCTCGGGGCGTATGTATCGCGATTTAACGTTATTGAACAATCACGTTGAATTCAACGTTATCAACAATACCTGTGAGGATAATATCGTGCCACAATCAGAATTTCAGCTCACAGATAAAATTAAAAACTGTTAAGTAAAATTAAAAACGGTCATTTCAAGTGGCAGCATGATAAACAGTGATCCGGCTTGCGGATCACACACGTTGGCTAGGTTTTTAATATATCGTTACAATACGATCCCTTACCAAAAGTAATGTATAGAAATATATATCTACACACTTGAGAAGCCAGCCTAGTGGATGTAACGTTGAATCGAGATAATGTCGTGGAACAACAAAAAGAATTTCATGTCACAGATCCAATCAAGTAAAATCCATAATTGTCTAAAACAAGATTTTAATATTATTAGTTGCATTTCAAAATATCAAAACCTTTTAGAAAACTCAGTGTCATGTAATCCTCTTCTTTTCCCGTTAATCCCGGATGGAAACGGGCTCGGTTCTCAATGTAAGTGTCCTTCATTTCTTGTGGGCCATATACGGGTACAATTGAGCAACTTGTAAATCCTTGCGTAGTGTGTCAAGTCATCGCTGCTTTGGTCGTCTTTTCGGACGTTTCCATCTACTTGGATGCTAAGACCTGCTTTCGCCATTGAGTTTTCTGATACACGCCGAGTGTGGTCTAACCGTCAAAGACGGCTTCTCGCTTTTCTTTGATTTGCTCAACACGGTATCGCTGTCGGATCTCGTCGTTGCGAACATGGTCGAAGCGAGTCACTCCACTTGCCGATCTTAGTATCAGATATTATCAGTCTCCGTAACAGCGATGCCATTTATTGAGTTTGTAAGAACGTGTTCATTAAGTTAAGATGGGGACAAAATTTTGTACGCCTCTTGATTGGATTGTCACAAAATCTGTTGCTAGGAGGGTCTCCGCGTTTAGCTAACTAGGTTACTGCAGGGAGTTTCCAGGGGACATCACGAAAAGGACACACGCCCAATGTGCCCGCTTTTACACAACCTCATAATATATAATAATTACACACCATCATAATATATAATAATTACATACCTTCATAATATATTCATAATAACCATACTCCACAATATATTCAAATATTATTCATATAATCCCGTTCTTTCTTAGGTTCACGTTACGGATATATAATATAACTACACTTTTATAGCTAAAATTTGGAAATTAGGTTGATATGGCATTCTCAGTTATAACAGTTTTTAACCTGTATGCAATATATTAAGTCTTTGCAAACACATGCGCCTGTACATTAACGTCGAGACAGATATTTGTTGAGTTGGTTAAGGCGAAGATACGTCTTAAAAGTAGCTGATAAAACAATAATTTTTACATTCTATTTTTTGAAAATCACGTATCAAATCTTAAAATAAGATTGTTATATTATTATCGTGTCAAATATTAACAAATTTCATCATTTTCAGTGAGTTTAGTAAACAGAATTTTAAACTATTATGTCTTCTTTACCGCTATGCGCTACTCATTATGTCCCTTTAAGTTTTTCAGCAATTACATTCACTAGTAATAAGTCGGATTTACAATTTGCCTGGATAGTCGCTTTGATGCCGACGAGCGATGGTTTTAGTGCGCTGGCACTTGACGTTATTAGCATTTTTCGTTTGATCGGTGCTGAGTCAGGAGCCCATAAAATAAAGACAATATCGGTCTGTTGTCGATTATCGATCTTATAATGAACATAAGAAACTGCATATCGAACATCGTCGTCTGGTAATTTGCCAAGCATTCTAGACCAATGCTCGTTAGATAAAGATATGTAGTCCATGGTCGGACAATTAGTGGTGGCGGTTGCAATTGCGTTGAGAGTTGCAGAAAACTCACACACTTCGAATTTCCGATGATTCCTGCAGCTACTATAAATCAGGCCATCATGATGTTCGTGGTGATGGGGATAAGGGTCTGGCTTTCTAACATCTTCGTGCAAAACCTCAATTGCCGTATTTTTGCTATCAAATCCGAATATGATAAAGCTTGCTCGTCTTTTCATTTTCAGTTGTTCAAACGCTACCAGACATGAATGATTCGCCTTAACTCCGCTGGACATTTTTGCTCCTTTATTAAAACTAGGATTAATTGCAGACGAAACAGTAAAGGAAAAATAAAGTGGGTTCTGCAACAGATCAGCTATTACGATGATGAGTATGTGTTAAACAGGGTTTTAATACTACTTCTTTCAGCTGTAATGATTATTGTGATGGAAGAATGTTGATTATTTCGCAGTATACTCGTTCTCTTTATATTTTACAAACAGAATACGAAACGAAAAACTATCGTTCCTGAGAAAGATTAAAATTTTGAAGACAACTTTTATAGTGTTCTTGATGTAGTTACATGGTCGCGATTCTTATTGCATTTCAACAGGTCGTGTGATTGTGCTGATAGTAAGACAACAGCAGGAAGTAGCGATAGAGTACGACAACAGTCTGAAATTGACATTAAATCCATGCTTTGTATTTGTATTTAGTCTGAGATTCTTGAAATCTTATCGATGCAAAAAATGTCAAATGCGTATCGACAGCCAACCAACCAAAACAGTAACAACACAATACTGATCATCAGAGTTGGCATTATAAATCAGGAATTACTGTATAGACAGACAATAAATATCAGCGTATCATTTTTATTTCTGTAATGTTGACTGTATTATATTAGGGTCAACGACAGAAGTTTTGTCCGCACGACTAGGCGTAATACGATAACTGTTGCATGTAGTAGCAAATGTAAACGTGCCCACTTTTACAGCTAACCCTTTACGCTGCATTAAAGATGCTTTCAAATTAAAACAAGAAGAATCCCATTAATTATATCATTTTTTAAATAATGATATAAAATAATAATATAAAATTTTTCAAGTTCCTAAAACAATGACAGTTTAAAATTCTGCATCAGGGGGATTGCCCACTTAATCGAGTGCATCGCGGTGTAGATCCTCGTGAGAAGACCAATGTCAGAACTTCCAGTGATGTCTTCGAATAAGCCGCTATCTGAGCTTGAGAAGGATGTGGAGCCGATTGAATATTAAATCAAAACGCGATGCGATTCCATTAACATTTAATAGGGGTGCCTCGTAATAGTTTCTAGTAGATCTGTTGGGTTTATTCAAGTCTAAAGCACTTTGGTATTCGCACTTGACACCGTTGATTAGGGTGATGTCCGCCTTTTGCCTAATCTGAAAACGTTTTTGCTTAATCAGCTCTCTCAATCGCGGGGAAGCTTCACCTGCGGGGGATGGTGCATTCTGGCTCTTGGTATTACTGTCGGACTTACAGTTCTGGCCATTTTGTTTATTGGCAGGTAGACGACGCTGAGATGAAGCACTAATCGGCTGTCTTGAGTGACGAATGTGAGAATTTTCTCGCGCATCGTGGCCAGTTGATGGCGCTACTGGCCGGGGCATCTAAATCCGGATCAATCTGAGGTTTCCATCCAATATCGCGAAGTCGTTCGATGCATTTTAACACATTTAGACACTTGTCGATCTGGATTATATTATTATCATGTATGCCGTCGGCATTATACTTGTGCGAAGGTGTGTGGTGACAATTTCGATTGCTTACTATAAACCCACTAGTTACGTGTAATAATCGCAGTACGTTGCCCATTGTATATAGACTGTATTTTCATCGGTCGTTGTCTAACGACTGATTAAACATGTTTTCCGAACATATTTGCTACAAACTTTGGTGGTGTGCTCTCCGATACAGTTGCTGATCCAATGATTTGCTCTGTACAGCACCCACTAGTTTCATGCTCACCAAGACATCATTAAATAGTCAACTCTGACTTTGTAAATAATGCTCTACAGAACCTAAAATCTATTAACTCGGCGGGGCCAAACGGAATATTGTCTATTTTTCTAAAGAACGTCGCATCCATGATCTGATGCACTCTTACCAGTATCTTCAATAAATGTTTGGAATCTGGCGTCATCCCCAACGATTCGCGAGATTCAATTGTAGTCCTAATCTATAAAACGGGAGATGTATCTAAAGTCGAAATTTATCGCCCGATTAACTTAACATGCATTTACAGTAAGATTATGGAACCTATCTTTCTCTTTAGTATGGAGCGTTATGTCATAAGCGCAAATATCATAACCACTGCACAACATGGCTTTCGAGCAGGTCACTCTAACACAACAAATATTCTGTTGGCTCGCGAAAGATGTTTTTCTTTGAAATCTGAGTGTATATATCGATATTATTTTTGTCGACCTCTCGAAAGCGTTCGACACCGTACCTCACGATAATCTTATCCGAACTCTTCGGCATTACTCGTTCGATTCATGGTTAATAGACTGGATTGCGGATTACCTTCATAATAGAAGGTTCTATGTTCGCCATGATGGACGTCTCTCCTGAGCCATTTCGATGACATGTGTTGTTCCACAGGGCTCTGTTCTCTAACCCCTCTTGTTCACGTTGTACGTAAATGAGCTTCCTAATATGATCCATTCGACGTATCTGATGTACGCCGACGACTTATAAATATGGAACCAAATTACATCGTTATTGGATGTTGACTCTATTCAGTCTGATCTCAATATGATCCACTCGTGGGCACATACTAATGGGATCAGATAAAACGTAGCTAAGTGTACTCATATGCATATTGGATGACGTTTCCTGAATACATTAATATATTAAAGGAGTGATGATCCAGAAAGTCGAAAAGTTCACTGACTTGGGTGTGGTGATAACATGCGACCTGAAGACCACCTCTCACAACGTGACTATTGCATCCCGAGCAAGCCGTCAGCTTGGCATGCTACTGCGTGTCTTCCAAAGCGTTTCTGGACCTCTTGTTAGGCTATTCAACAACTACACCCGGCCTATTCTGACATATGCATCTACTGCAGAATATCCTGCTACAAAACGTGATTGTAGAGTTCTTGAAAAGCATTTAAGATGGGTTTCCAAACGTGTGCTTTGGCTGTTTGCTGTCCCCTATACAGAGCGTATACGTAAATTGGGAATACAAACAATCGAGTACAGTCGTATGGAGAGCGACTTGACGATGGCTTACAATATATTTTCGTCCAGTGGTCATCCATGTACCGATGTTCTATCTATGCGGACCCGACCTTATCTGAGAAGACATGGACGTTGCTTGTCGCGAAAATACAAGTCTTTTCATCCCTGCTTAATAAAAGTACATATATTTAAAGAACATAATAATGTGCCGATAGTAACGTTTTTGCTGGTAATTTATTAGTTATGACAATAAACAAGGACCTAAATATCTTATTCGATACAGTAACCGATATTGCAAATAACGGGGTCATTTCAGTTGTCCAAACTACCTTAATCTAAGCTAATCAACAAAATTGAATAATTACACTAAACTTGGTATAAACTTACTCTAAACTTGATATAAATATAAATTGTATAATAATTATTACTATCGACCATCAAAAGAGCGCGCATGCTCATACAGGGCCATCATAATATGTAAAAAAGGTTATATAAAGAAAGTAAAAACAAAAAAGATAGTCAAAGAAAAATGCGCGTTCACATTGTCCTTCAACTTGTTTTTAAGTAGATCCTTAAAAGTCCTCCGATTTGTGGTCATCACAATTCCATTAGGATGATGTTCCACATGTGAACCATCGGCTGCTTAACACTGTGGAGGGATGAAAAGACTTGTATTTTCGCGACAAGCAACGTCAATGTCTTCTCAGATTAAGTCGGATCCGCACAGATAGAACATCGGTACATGGATGACCACTGGACGAAAATATGTAAGCCATCGTCAAGTCGCTCCTTATACGGCTGTACTCGATTATTTGTATTCCCAATTTACGCATACGCTCTCCACAGGGGACAGCCAATAGCCCAAGCACACGTTTGAAACCCCATCTCAACGGCTTTTCGAGAACTCTACAATCACGTTTTGTAGTAAAATATGCTGCAGTAGATGCACATGTTAGGATATGCCGGATGGAGCTGTTTAATAGCCTAACAAAAAGAGGACCACGAGTATGTGTCTACGAGTGGATCTTTTTTTATTTAAAAACACGTAGATTCAGTTATCTGATTTGATTTGTTCTATTGACAAGTTATTACTGACCTGGTTTTTCCGGTAATTTAGCCTCCATCAGAAATACTGAAACTGTATATTCTTAATACAAAATTATTTTTCTGCTAATTTGCAAGAAGGTTTGATAAATTTTTTCTTATTCTTATAATAGAGAATTGTAAACCAACCAAATATTATTAAAATATTAAATTTACAATTTAAAATCAACAAAATATTATTAAAAATTAATTTAAACAATTAAGCCAAAAAATATATGATTGGATAATAAACAATATGCTTTGTATTAGAACAAGGTACACTAAATTATCAAAGTTCATAATAAGAGGAAATACGTCATTAACATGTATTTGTCCCCACTGCTATGTTAAGTCCAATTAATTTGTGTGGAGGAATATTGGCCGAAACCTGATAACATAGCAGTTCCTCCTGATGGCATCTAATCCTTATTATAATACATCGTTTGTTATTTATTAGTCAATTCATAAAACTTGACTTATATTTTAAAGTTCAATTTTAAATTTTAACTTAGGATAAATATTAATTTTATAAAATCTTATATAATTATTTATTATTTATCTATATTTTTGATTTATATATATTATAAAATGCATAGACTTAGTTATCTGATCTGAATAATTAATAAGTTAAATAAATTATCATTTAATTATTAATAGTAACGTTTCAGCCCGTATACGGGCTGTATAGACTTTCTAGCAAAATATGGGTGTTCATACTTTTAATATTTACAACTGGAAATTAAGTGTCTTGTAAAATTTACCATTTTCCAGGGATCATGGGAAAAGTGTTGTGTTAAAATATCCTTACAGATCTATTCAGCTTTTATTGATCAACATATCATAGATGTTCATTTTAAATGTACTACATACATTGTCTTAACATATAAACAAGCATGTCAGCCGCTGGTCAGTATACAGGATTGTGGATACATTTGGAATTATTGTGTGATGTCACTTCAGGCATATCGATTGACGCGAAAACATAACATAGACTATATTCAAATATTCTCAAGGTAATAATTTCAAAGCTTATAAACCTGAACTTATTTGTAACGTGATATTCCTATGGGTTTACATAAGTATAAAATGACTGGAACATTTTACGATGAAAGAGACGTCCAATTACATCTTATCATATGTACCATCCACCTCAACTGTCCTCTTATAATGTGTAAGAACAGCGGATGTATTTCGACCTCACAGCGAATAACCAAGACTGGATTTTTATTTATATTACTGATCTAAGTTGCTGAACGCGAATAAAAATCATTTTGATCGCTTGTATAAAGATCCTATTATGTTATTAATTACCCAAAGTCCATAACGGTAAGAAAGTTATAAGGTAATAAAATTGAACTGTAAGTTGTTAGTTTTGATTAGCTGCTCAACTTCTTACCACGACGGATTTACACAATAAATGTTCGGATTTGCACGACGGATTTGCACAATATGTTCGCTGGCCATATCCGTCAATCGATATCTTTCTACTTAAAACGTTTGGATAAAATAACATCGATATGTCACAATGTCGAAATTTTAAAACAATGTTTTAAAATTTAAACAAAATTAAATTATATTTTATTTTTCCTAAAATAAGGTATAACATGTTACCGCCATTAGGACAAAAAATGTGTAATTATAATAAAGAATTGAAATCAATATGTAAAGATGATATTAGAAGCATTTAAGAAACAAAATGTAATTGCAAAAGTCTTAATTCCGATAAAATATATGAACATATAATATGAGCATACAATAATGTGGTATTATAATATATAATATTATAATATGAACATATGAACATACCCATAATCTAGAATTGATTGAAAATGGTTAATTAAGAAAAGGGTATACATATAGATTAAATTATTTTTGATATCAAAAAACTACAATTTACGGGTTACCCGCGAATAGGACTTTATATTATTATCATCATTATACTTAGAACGTTATATGTTATTTTGTGTGATCATTGGTTGTTTCATGTCTGCTTTCCGACATGCGTAAAGTTTCATCCTTATTTGCGTTGAAACATCTTTTGCTATTAATGTTGAGATACTTGATCGTAGGGTTTGTATGCAATATATGTACGAGGAATGTCCGAACGTGGATATATGTCTTAATATTTGCTTCAGTACTGTGTTCGTTGTCGGACCCATCCCTCTTGTTGTCGATATTATAATTGGATGAAAAGATGCTCAACTTTTACTATTCGTTCATTATATTTTGCATTTTCGTAGTTTTCGTAGTATTTGAAGCGGTCTGATATTCGAAATAGTAAGTACGAAGGAGGCAAAGAGTTAAAAACGCAAATATCCATGAAGGACAGGCCCATAGCATTCCCAAATAGGCCATTGCAAGAAATATCTGCCCTTGCATCTTTATCTTGCAATGTTGTATTGTTATAGATTCAACAGATTGATGTACGTGATTAAGTCTGGGCTCTTAATACGCACATACAAAATGTGCTTAAACATTTAGATATTTCATAGATTACGATATTGTGACGGATAAAACTAAATCCTTCAGTTGGGCATGACAAGGCATGCGTGATATCAAATCCAGTACCGCAACGACATTTAATTGTCTCTGGATTGGGTTGTCAGCTAAATCGCACTGCAACAGCGTCTTGTTACTCCCTCGATGTTAGTAATGTACACCTGGATCATACACTGAACTCAGCCATCCCGATGCTCCAGTTGTACTGGCCTTTTTAAGAATCGAGACAAGATCCCTCTCCGAGGATTGGATGAGATCTGATAAAAAATAAGCTCATCTGCTAAGATTGGAATGTCGAATGTGGCTAAGTAAATCTCGTCGGTAATTCAAAAGAATAAATTGTTGACAACCATGCCCATTTAGCTCAAACATCCTTAGCGAGTTCACGTTATCTACATTTCCTCTTTCGGTGGGCTATAAATTGCGAGTCCACCAAATTTGAACGAAAATGTAATCAGTACTCTATCTTCCTCTAAAATCGGTTCGGTACCTAACATGTGAAGTAATAAGTGCTCAAACAGACGCGAACGAAGGCTTTCAAACCAACCGCTTGTGGTTTTGCAAGTTCTGTGTTATAAACAATGCCAAATGAGGCTTTATTGAACAATCTAAAAAACAGATTAATGTTAGTATTTATCACAATCTTCCCCCATTACATAGTCTTCAAGATACTTGGGCTTGTGTCTTTCACGGGTGGGATAGCTCCGACACTGTTTGTTTTTGATTTCAATAACCTAGACATCTGAATTGTTAATTGCTGGATCCGGATCTTTTGAAACAGACGAGGGTGTAAAAATCATTGTCTTGTAACTCAACAGTTTCCGTAGGATCATTTGAATCCGGCAAGTATGTATTATCCTGCAGTAGGGGTGCGAGATGTCTTGTAGAAATGTTAGTTATTCATCCACTATCGAACTAAACTGTAGCGTATTTATCGTTAGCTTCAATGAGTCTTACTTCCTCGGTGTCGTCAAAATATTTTGAATCTCGATTGAATACCCTTAGTAGAACCGGACCAGGGCGACATAACCATTCCGGTAATGTTATCCCATACGCCGAACCGTCTCCTGTAGCTAAATATACGCTCATGTGGCGTGGCGTTAGTTGATGTGCACAATAGGGCTCGTAGAGAGTTGAGAGCCACCGATGGGATAGAGTTCCATTTCGTGAGCGGAACTTTGAATTCTGACATCGCCAGCTCTATAGCTTCCCATAAGGAACCATTTAGACGTTTACACTGCCCGTTACCTCTGGGGTTGTAAGGTGTTGTGTAAGTAGAGATGATCTAATTGCGTTGAAGAAATGAGCGAAACTATCGTGACAAGAAAACGGGTGCTCGGTCGGAGTGTATACTACCCGGAGCGCCGAACAAATGGAACAATTGACTTAGGCAAGATATCGCGGTTTCAGCTGTGGTGTTCACACACGGCCAGGCCTATGGAAATCGGCTATATTCGTCGATTGCGGTAAGCATGTAACGATTTTATGTACATCCAAGAAATTATCCTTTGAAATCTATAAAGATACGTTCAAATGGTTGCGTTGATTTAATCAGTGTTGACTTTGGCGCATTATAGAACCTTGGTTTGAGACGAGCACAAACATTACACTTAGACAGTATATCACGGACTTCCTGATGGGTGTAAGGTAGGTTGTGAGACCTGATATAATGCCACATTCGCGTTTCTCCTGGATGACATAGAATTCGGTGAGTGTTCACTAGATCTTTGGAGCGATGACTCACAATCATGCACGAATGTCGAGATAGAGTGTCGGCACCTTGGTTATCGTGTCCCGGTCTGTATTTGATCTCATAATCGAATTCGGATAGTTCCAATTTCCATCGACACAGCTTGTTATCATTTATATTACTTTTTGTGTTAACTGAGAATAAGAAAGCGATCGATATCTGATCAGTTTACACTGTAAAATGACTACCAATTAAATAATGCCTCTAGTATCTTAATGATTCTACTATAGCAAGAGCTTCTAACTCAACTGATAACTGGCGCTTCTCACTTTTGGATAGAGCACGTGAGAAGAAAGCGACTAGACGACCAAGTTGGGTTAGAATAGCAGACAGCAAATTGTGAGGCATCACTTTCAACGACGAAGGGTATATCTGGCAAAATTGCAGTTTTAGCAGAGGATGCAAGGATATCTTCTAAGTTTTTGAATGCTGCAACAGCATGTGGTGGCAACGGGAATATATTACAGTCACTCAATGGACGAATACGATCGGAGAAATGAGGGATCCATTGAGAGTAATACGTAAACATTCCTTTTACATCATCGAGCTCTTTTCTATTTGCAGGTACACGGATGTTAAGCAGCGGTCGTACTCGTTCAGGATCAGGCCGGATTTGATAATTTCCGATAAGATATCCCAGTATACTGATTGATTTTTGAACAATGTACCGTTTTATCTAAATTGATGTGCAGGTTGTATTTATTTGCCATTACGATGAATCGCTGCAAGTTGAAATCGTGTTCATCCTTTGTAAATCCAGTGATTACCAAGCCGTCCAAATACGCAAAGACACCACGTAAACCTTCGCTGGATATGATGTGATCTATGATTCTTTGGAAGGATGTGACCCCATTCGTGAGCACAAACGGCATCTTTTTATATTGGTATATGCCTCATGTAGCTTCGAAAGCCGTGTATTCCATATCATCCTTCGATAGTGGAATCTGGTGATAAGCCGACTTGAGATCACATAAATTGAAATACCGATATCGGGATATTTTCTCTACAATATCATCCGTGCGAGGTAAAGGGTATCCTTCAAGCAAAGTAAATTTGTTGATGGTCGATGAGTAGTCGATCACCATTCGCTTCTTACCATTGCGATTTGTCACGATGAGTACTTGAGCACGCCAGGGAGAATAGCTCTTCTCAATGATTCCTTCCCGTAATAATCGTTGACTTTCCTGTTTGATAAAATGATATTGTTCCGGAGTTCGACGTCGCGATTTGGTTTGTTGTGGGAAACATTCGGGCTTCAGTCGATGGAACAATTTAGGACATGGTAATTAAAAAATGTGGTTTACATCAGTATGTAAGCATAATGCATTTTCTGAACCACCAAACGATATACTCAACTTCTCAAAACGAGACAAGAATGGATAACCGAGAATGACTTCTGCACATAAGCCATTCATGACATACATCTCTACGTCATTTATGACAGTTCCGTTGTACGATATTGTTGCTGAGCATAATTGTGATATTTAACATTGTCTAATCTTCGAAGCCAGATAGGCTGTTTCATCACATGGATGTGTGTTTAACTTACAATTAACTTTCGACGATACAGAAATGAAATTCGCAGCGCTCCCAGTGTCGATTAGAGCGCACAAAATAAGACCGTTGATCTGAATATCCACGGTCATTCGGTGTAGTGTTTTAGATAGTAGCTGACACGAGATAGACGCCACATCGATCCGATTTACGTGATCTGAGTTAGTCTGTGAGCTAGATCTACAGACCTTAACAAAATGGCCTCATTTACCACATTTTCGATATTTTACAGTACTAGCTGGACAGATATTTCGTAAATGTCCTGCCTGCCACCACACACAAAAAACAAGCTTGGCGTACTGCTGCGAGTGTAGTCTCATCATTATTATTTTCGTTGGTTTCGTAATTTTTGCATTGACAAACGGATACAGATGTATAAGTATCATAATTACTTAAAAGTTGATAGCTTCCAGCTTGCATTTCGGCTTGTTCCAGACTACGCACAATATCAAACGATTCTCGTGAAGTTAGAGTCGTGCTTTTGAGAAGACGTTGTGTTATCGTTGGCGAGCGTAAACCACAAATGAACGAATCACAAACATACTCAGACATATGTTCGTCCGCCGAGACTGCAGTAAATTTACAATTTTTACCCATGTTCATAAGACCTTGGAAAAACGGATCGACTGTTTGATCCGCATTCTGCTTGCTCGTGGAAAGTAAGTGACGGTTGTAAATGATATTGCGTGGCTTAACAAAGAGTGACTCCAATGTTTGAACTGCTTCGTCAAACTTTGTACATGCGTTGACTGAACTGTATAAGGATCCGCTGATCAAGTTAATAAGTATAGGCAGCTTCTGTACATCCGTCACATTCTACAATACTGCAATGAAGGAAAGCATACGCGTTTTCCAGTGACTTTAATCTGCATTTGTGTTGGGCTATCTGGACTGACATTAAGAACTTCCGGCTTCAGTAGTTTGTTCATTCGGAAAATGCAATTATTCAAACATATATGTACATATATGTACATATATGTACCCATAATCTAGAACATATATGTACCCATAATGTACCCGATAATGTTATGTACTATAATGTTCCATAATATTATGGGTAACATATATGTACCCATAATCTAGAATTAATTGAAAATTGTGAATTAAGAAAGCTGCTATCTAATAAAGCTGATATCAAAATGGTATAAATATAGATTAAATAATAACAACGACAAAAATAAAATTTACAATTCGTTATATAATAACTTAAATGATTATTTTAGTAAGCTGATTAATAGTGAAAGCTCGAATATATCTAAGATAAACATTTGGAAAGATTATATATTTGATAAAATTAAAAATAAAATGAAAATAACAAACAATTATAAAAGAAAGATAAAATTAATAAAGATATGTATAAAGAACTTACTAAATTAAAGGATAACTATATAATAACAACTATTGATAAAGCTAGTAATAACTTTGTCTTCATATGCAAAAATCTTTATTATGATATACTAATGAAAGAGGTTAATTCTAATGATTTAAATGTAAATCCAACATATGAACGTAGTGAGTTGAGTTTAGAAACAATTATTGCAAGTCACTGTTCTGTAATGGATAAAAAAGGTATAAAGGTTGAATCAGATAATAAAACTATACCTATATTATATTGGAATCCAAAATTACATAAAAATCCAATAAAACCTAGGTTCATATATAGTGCGTTTAAATGTACATTAAAACCACTTTCTGTCTCTATGAATAAAATACTTAAAGTAATTAAAGCACACTTTAAAAAATATTGCAAGGTAATCGAAATTAATACTGGTATAAAACACTATTTCAGTATTAATTCTACAAAAGAATTTTTAGAACAGACAAAAGGAATACATTTTCAAAATATAAATATATTTTGAAAAAATATACATATATATGTTATAATAATTATAACGCCTATCTAACAAAAATTAAACCATAAATAAATATAAATATATGGATAAAATTAAATTAATAGAATCCTTAAATATTTTAATAAATCAAAATTATTTAAAAGTAGGGACATCTATATTTAGACAAGTAAAAGGTGTTCCAATGGGTGGTAATAGTAGCCCAATTATAGCTGACTTGTTTTTAAGCTTTATAGAATATGAATTTGTTCATAACTGTGTAAAAACTAAATCTAAACAATATAAATATATAAAATATATGTTTCGATACATTGATGATATATGTGTATTTAATTCTAATAATTTTTATTCAATTAGTGAGCACATTTATCCAGAAAGCCTTATTCTTAACAAAACCAATATTAATGATAAAGAAGGTGTATATCTAGATATGAACATTAAATTAACATTAACTAAAACTACTATTAATTTATATCGTAAAGATGACATATTTAAATTAACAAGAAACATATTTTTGCATTAGCATTCATGCATACCATATAATATAAAATATAATACATTAAATAATGAAATTTTAAGAATTGCAACAATTTGTAACGATATTGGTTTTCTTCAAAATCATTTAAATAATTTAATAGATGCATTTTTTTAACTAGGTTCCTATAAAAATAGCATCAAACAGAAAATAGTAAAATACATAAATCAACATAATAATATTAAAATTAAATCTAAAATCATTAGCGAAAATTTTTTATGGATGAATAATAAATAATATACATTGTATTAGAATAGGATAAAATATAATCAAATTTCATCAGAGGAAATACGTCCTTAACACGTATTTGGCCTAGCTGCAATGCTGGGTAGAGGAATTAGGGTCCGAATCATGATAGCATAGCAGTTCCTCCTGAACTGCTACGGTTTGATATATATATATATATATATATATATATATATATATATATATATATATATATATATATATATATATATATATATATATATATATATATTAAAGAATTAACTGGTGTTAAAGTACCGCACTCTTGAATGACTTATTTTCGGCTAAAGCCGAAAATAAGTCATTCAAGAGTGCGGTTACAAACATTAAGTATAATGTCCAGTGTGATGCCAGTTGTGTAACAACACATAATATATACCTGGCAAACTGTAGTATGTGCAACGCCCAATATGTGGGAGAAACTAAAAGAAAATTAAGCGAGAGAGTCACAAACCGAAGGAACGACATAAAATTTAAACGAACGGAAAACGACGGCGCTGTAAAACATACTGTCGAAAAACACAACGGTGAATGTGACTATAAATATAACATTATTGAGAAAGATGTTAAAAAAGATTATGAGCGAAAGAACAAAGAAAATATTTGGATTGCTCAATTAATGTTAGACATGCAACCTGGTCTAAACTCACATCTAGAACTTTGATTTTTATTTTTATTTTCTAGACATTTATTGCATATTGTGACTATATTTTTTGTTTCAGATTATCTGACGAAGGCTTTAGCCGAAACGTAATAATATTGCTCGTACTTTAACACCAGTTAATTCTTTAATATTAATATATGAACGAATACAATAAGTATCCTGGTCGTCGGTGTCAAGTCTTTCCTATATATATATATATATATATATATATATATATATATATATATATATATATATATATATATATGAAGAAAACCAAGCTACAGTGGGTAAAGAGAAGCCATAATCATGACGAAGACGATGTAGAAGAATCGAGTGATCGACGATCTCAAAAGCAGAAGAAAGATCAAGAGAAACTATGACACTACATTTAGTTTTGATCGCGCGAGACGTGTAAGTCGTTATAAACTTTAAGACAGGCAATTTCAGTAGAGTGATTAGAGCGAAAAGTAACTTGGAAGGAGGAAACAAATTGGAGGAAAATAGATATGCATTAACTTGCCTGAGAACAATACGCTTAAGGAGTTTGGAGAGAGTTGGGAGAAGTGAGATTGGACGGTACGAAGATTGTAGTGAGGAGTCCAGAGATTGTTTTTTGATGAGAGAACGAACAGTGTCGCAATTCTAGTAGGAAGGAAATGTGCGGCTACGGATAGACAAGTTCAACAATGTAGTTAGAAAGGGTGAGATAGATGAGCAGATATTTTCAAGCAAGTGAGTGGGAATTGGGTCAAAAGGAGATGTTTGATTAGATAATGACATAAGAACCGAAGAAACTTCATCAGACGAAATGGGAAGAAGGTGGAATAGCTCTGGGAGGGAAGAATTCAAAGAGAAAAGATGATACAAGGGGCATATGGGTAGAATAGAAAATAAATTAGATAGCTTAGTTTGTAGATAAGAAGAAAATTCATCAGGATTTATATTACAAGTGGTATGCGATCTTGAAAGAATTGGGTTTAAGATTTTCTAATGAGATTTAGAGTTGGAAGAGGACTCGTATTGATTTCGCCAAAAAAAGAATACGCTTAGTACGCATAAGAATGTGATGGAAACGGCGAAAAGAAAGATCGGAAGCACGGAGATTTTGAGTGAGTATGTTTGGAAGACGTTTAAGAAAACAATTAAACACACGATAAGAGTGACGGAGTTGACGCTTAGAAAGTCAAAAGTAGGAATTGAACCAGGGAGCATGGTGCAAGCGCTGAAAACGTCGTGGTCGAATGAACAGTAGGTAATTGAGTATCGACGTAAATTCAGAATCAAACAGAATGCAGTGATCACCGGGAGAAATATAGTTAGGTGGAAGCCAAAATAGTGAAGAATTGAGTAAGACAGAACAGAAAATAGGGATATCGAAAAGTTTCCAAGGTCGACTTTGAGTAGCTAATGTTAGAGGCGGAAGCTGATTTAATTATCTTGGAGTTAGCTGAATTAATAATGTATTTCATTTTTAAATGTGATAATTCTAAACTTTTCTAAATTCGAATTTTTAACTCGAAAAAACTTTCGTAATTTTTGAATTGCTCTGAACATAAGTGTCTTAGGTAAAAGATCTCTTAATGTGAAATAGTATTCCCAATTTTTACACCAAAATGTTATCAAAAATATCTTAGTCCCGGGTTCACATTCTAAAGTTTAGCCTCAGTCTATATATGCAATAAAAGTGGATGTTAGGCGTTTTTTGATAATAAGCGGAAATATCGTAATATGTACCTGTCATTAATATTCAATTACAATAAATTTCGAATCATTGACAAAAAAAGATTAAGCCTATGCAGATTTTTATATATTTAATCCTGGAATTCATTTGTTAAACATTTGTTTATATATCAGATACTAACAATTTTGAAATATTAATTATTATAAAATACACGTATTCGTTGTCAATCTTGTTATTTTTACTATCATTTCCGTCACCTTTACACGCAAGATCTTCGCTCGCATTTAAACTGGACACAGTTTTAATCGAACTATATAAAACATTTTAAAATATATCTAATATTTTAAATATTTCATATCTTAATATTTGTGACCAATCTCGTCATTTTTCAATCAAACTAGTTACTTTTTATAGTTACGAATATGATAATAAGATAAACATAATTTTTTAATTATAATAATAGAAATTCTTCTGATTGCGGCATGACATTATCCTCACAGTTATTGTTCCTATTCTTTATACATCAGTACGCTACTAATCAGTGTGGGTGTGCCTCATTAGCTGCTGACCCATACCTACTTTTCACGTTTCGACCCTTATTATCAGCTTACTCCGTGCACCGGTTGTACCAAGTAAATTCAAGCAGAGAAGAATAGGCTTTATTCTAATACATCTAGAATAACAAGTCAAAAGGTAAGTATCATTACATTCTCCCCACGACATAATCATTTAAGTACGCAGGACTTCTTCGATTTCTTTGAGGTCGTAGTTCCCCATTTTCAGAACGATTGAAGTATCTCGTAGGGTAGTTGCTCTGGCACGTATTATCAGTATTTAAGAGAAATGATTCATCCTGTCTGGATAGTTCGTTTTCCTCGTTGTGATTGACCGTCTCATCGATATACTTCGTTGCATCCAAGTTTTCAGGGTTGACAGTGATTTCATCAGAACGCTTATCTGAACGTGAATGAGAATTGCTATTTACTGTTGAATGGTCATTTATTGATGCCTGATCACACATTTTATCGCCATCGTATAAATTCAAAGTTTCAAGGTCAAAGGGAATGTCTCCATCGGACGAGTTGACATTGAGGTTTTCGTCGACTCTGGGATACGGGGATAAATGTCGAGTTGATATATATATATCTCCCTCCCGTTTTGTAACTTCACGAGAGCAAAATTGGGATTGGCGTACACAATTTCAGCTTTTTCCACAGGGTTCTCGTATTTGTTCGTTTTATTAAAGCGTCTTATTAAGACTGGGCCAGGGTTTGATAACCAAGACGGAAGATCATGACCATTTATAGAGCGTCGGCTGAATGTAAAGAGTCGTTCATGTGGTGTGTGGTTCGTGGCAGTACACAGAAGTGATCGAATAGCGTTGAGACATTGTGGTAATACACTTTGCCACTCATGTTTTCTTTCCGAGGTCATGTAAACGCAATGATATTGCCTTCCATAGTACACCATTAAGGCGCTCGACTTGACCATTGCCAGCAGGGTTGTATGAACTTGAATGAGTAATCGCCACCCCGTGATGAGAGAGGAATGACTGGATTTCCTTAGAGGTAAAAGCCGTACCTTGATCAGAATGGATTGAAGCAGGTGAACCGAAAATTGAAAAGATCTGGGTTAAACAGTCTATGACAGTGTGTGTAGTCATATCAGAGCATGGAAAGGCAAAGGGGAATCTGCTATACTCGTCAATGACGGTTAACAAATACCTTTTATTGTTCTTTGTAGGAATTGGGCCCTTAAAATCCATAGACAAGCGTTCAAATGGCATACTTGATTTTATGAGTTTAGCCTCAGGTGGACGAAAAAATCTTGGTTTCAATATAGCGCAGCTTTTGCACTCGCTTGAAATATTCCTAACATCCGAGAGGGAAAATGGGAGGTTCCGTTTTTGCACGAAATGCCAAAGGCGAGTAATTCCCGGGTGGCATAATTGACTATGGACTTTACGAAGATGCTGAAGATCATGATTGGTGAATGAGACAGAGTTGCAGAACGCGTCGCGAGAAAGAGCGTCAGCGGCATGATTGAGCTTCCCAGCTCGGTACTGGATATCAAATTTAAATTGGGACAACTCCAAACGCCATCTTAATATCTTGTCGTTCTTTATTTTGTTGTTGTGAGCACTGAACATGTATGAAACAGAATGCTGATCCGTAATAATCTTGAATGGTTGGATGTACAAATAGTGTCTCCAGTATCTTAACGCTTCAACAATAGCCAGCGTTTCCTTTTCAATGGCGGTGAATCGTTTCGCGTTTTTGTCGAGGGATCTTGAAAAGAAGGCGACAGGCTTACTATTTTGAGACAAACAAGCTCCAATCGATCGCTCACTTGCGTCTGTCTCTATCGTGAATGGCAATTCAAAGTCGATGGTTGACAAAGTGACTTCAGCTATACGTTCCTTCAAAGTATGGAAAGCTTTCAGTGCAGAATGAGATAATGGGAAAGACTGAGAATCAATTAGAGGACGAATCAACTTTGAGAAATCTTTAATCCAGGAACTGTAGTAGGCGAACAAGCCAACAATACGCTTTAAGGATGCTGCGTTCTTGGGTTCCTCAAGGGAAGAAACTGAACTCACGCGATTGGGGTCAGGGGACATTTTTCCTTTAGAAATTTGGTAACCAAGTATTCGTATACATGAAGACGCGAACACACACTTTAAATTTTTAAAGGTTATATTGTATTTTGTGGCTACGTTTAGAAAACGCTTTAGGTTACTGTCATGTTGCTCTTTACTTCTTCCGCCGATCACGACATCATCCAGATAAGCGTAGGTGTCTGTCAACTTCTCTCTATTAATTATCCCATTGATAACTCGTTGAAAAGCAGGAACGGCGTTTGTGAGACCGAATGGTAGACGATTGAAGTGATATAAGGATCCATTCGCCTCGAAAGCAGTATAATGACGCTCGTCACTGCGCAGCAAAATCTGATGGTAAGCTGATTTAAGATCGAGACAACTGTAAAAGGAATATGGAGCTAATTTGTTGATAAAATCATCAATTCGTGGAAGTGGGAAGGCGTCGAGCTGAGTAAATTTATTGACAGCTTCCGAATAGTCAACAACCATCCGTCTCTTTTGGTTCTGATTGACAATGAGTACTTGAGCGCGCCAGGGCGATTGACTTGGTTCGATAATTTCGTCGGATAATAGTTGTTTGATTTGGCTGTCAATGAACTTTTCATCGTACGGATTTCTTCTACGAGATTTTGTTGCGATAGGATGGATGGATTCGTCCAGAAATTTGAATAGCTGAGGAGATTCAACTGTCAAAGCTTCTGCAGCTCCAATTGTAAAACAAGGTTCGGAACCGTTGAATTTCATAAGTAACGAAGTGTGTCTTGAAAGGAATGGCCGGCCAAGTATAACATCCGAACATAAAGACGACAAAATATGGAATTTTATATTCTTGTAAGGTCTGCCATCAGCTGATATATCCGCTACCACGAATTGTCGTAATTTAGTCGAGAATGCGGTGTTCGCCATAGACACACGTATAGTTGAGGGGTTCGATGTCAGTTTGCACAAAGTGGAAATATCAGGTCTTATCAAATTGAGTGCACTACCTGTATCAATCAACGCATTTAACGAAACCCCTTTTATACAAATTTGAATTGTTGGTAGCGTCGCGGCAGAATCTTGAAAGAAAGAAGTGCTACCTAGCACGGAATGGACACCTGTTGAAATTTGTCGTTTGGATTTACACACCCGTGCGAAATGACCCAACTTCCCGCAAGTACGACAAGTGATATTCTTAGCAGGACATCGATCTCGTTTGTAAATTGTATCTCCACAAAAGTAGCATTTGCGACGTTCTACCGAGTTACATTGTATTTGACAAGGAAGTTCTTGTATATTTTCATGTAGTTCATTTATGGTCATCGATTCACAACCTTAAAAAAGTTTGAGATCTAAAGTAAATACAATGTATTAGAATAAATTGTACCGAGTAAATTCAAGCAGAGAAGAATAGGCTTTATTCTAATGCATCTAGAATAACAAGTCAAAAGGTAAGTATTTGATCGTATTTGAAAAGCTGATCGTATTTGAACTCAAAACGTCTGTATCGCGATTCAACGTTACATTTACTTGGCTGGCTGCTCCAGTTGTTATTATTTTTGGTACGGGATCGTATTTTAATGGTATATTAGAAACCTACCGTAGGTATGTGATCCGCTATCCGGATCATTGCTTTTCAGGCTGCCACTTGCAATGCATGTTTTTAATTTAACTTGATTACATCTGTGAGTTGAAATACTTCGAGTTGTGGCATGGCATTATCTTCACATGTATTGTTCCTGTTCTTGATACAGCAGAACGCCAGCCTAAGTGGGTCTCATCAGATGCTGACTCAGACCTACATTTTACGTAGCGAACTTTATTATCTGCTTACTGCGTAGACTGATGCTGATCGAACTCATGACTTATGTATAATGCTTACAATGCTACATTCACTAGGCAAGCTGTTCCAGTTGTGTTATTGTTTTTGATAGGGGATCGTATTCTAACAATCTATTAGAAACCTACATTAGAAAAACTGCTGCGTTTAATAAGCGCAGTAATTAATTTATAAATCTGTTTGCACAAAAAGTTTTAAATTGGCTATTTATTTAGTCGTATAATGGAACCAAAACATTTAGTCCAAGTGAATAACAAAGTGGGCTATAATTCCTAATATGTATTTTATACAAGCTGTTTAAAATGGTTTCCGTTTATCCGAAATATTCAAAAACAAAATACGGTGGTCATTTCATCTGTAGGTAAGATAGCTTATTTTCTAAAGAATCAAGACATTACACGTAGATAATATTAACAATATAATTTTCAAACATGTAATAACAAAGTATAAACCAGAAAAATCAGTTAAAAGAGATCAGTATAAACCTACTGATCTCTTGTTTGCTACGTTTCAAATCAGAGATAACCAAATTTAGAAAAAGTTGTGAGGATTATCAATATTAGATCTGATGTTATAATATTGATTATAGTATTGATTATAATATTATTTATTACGTCGGCACCGGATGAAAAATATTTATTACAATACAACCGCACCTACATTATTTCAATCGTTTAATAATGAATGTGCTATAGTAAATACCCAATTATTAATTTCAAAAACTGGATTTCTAGCGATAAGTCTTGTTACTTCTGTTTTAAATCACAACTCATGATTTTGTTTAGGAATTTCAGTTTGCTATGCAAAAATCCAAAAATCGTACATTTATTTATTTTTGACAGCTAATATATGGTATAACCATAAAGTTAAATGGTTCTAGAAGCAAATTGAATATAAAATTGAATATAAAATTTAAATAGAAAAATTCTTGAGGTTTATTACATTCATAAAAACTCCAATATTATTATGCCGAATTAAAAACCAGACGTTTCGTTAAATATTTTGTAAAGATGTTGTAAATGATTATTTTGTTTAAATAATATTTTCTAGTTTTATTTTTATACTAGTAATTTTTATTATTCTTATATTTTTCTAATTTTTTCAAATTATTTATTTTGAATGGAAATATTATGTTTAGTATTTTTGTTTTGTTTCTAAACTATTCTGAATCATCATATTTTATTGCGTTTTGTGTACCTTCAAAAGTTGCCGAAATCGTGACCAGCAGCTAAAAGCAGCTGGTTATAGTCAACAACAACAGCAGCAGCACCCGCCTAAAGCAAATGTCGGCGATCGTTTTGAACTTTTTTATATAAGCATGTACATTTTAAAAAACATTGTAACTTTCTGACGATGCTAACAGAAGTTAGCGAAATATCAAAAATAATTTCTTTTCTTTGATCTAGCTCCAATAATCAGTTGAATATAAAACAAATTAAAATAATTTTTATCGAAATTGTGACCGATGAATTCTATAAATAAATGAATAAATAAAGACTTTATTAAATGCACCAAAATATAGCATGCAAGAATAAAAAAGGTAGGTCATAACCAACTCAGATAAAAAATAACAACATTTTACTTCGTTTTTTCCATCTTCCCTTTCTCTTTCATGGCCTCAAGTCCAGGGGGATCTGAGCCCTTAACCGATCCAACACGCCGCCTTCCGACTGAACCACCCAGGGTCTTTCACCCCTCCCCCGAAGAATCCAATCGGCGCGGGCTATGCTTGGTAAACGAGTAACGAGGAGCTTAAGAAACCTTAGCCTTTGCTCTGGGGGACGTCCTCTTGAGAAGAAGACTAATCCCGAGATAGCCCAAGTGCCCCCAAAGGCGCACCTGGGCTTTCCCTTTCAATGACAGATGCTGAGCCCGTTTCAGGGCCCACCTAGCTTTCTTCAGGATACGTTTGAGTCTATCCAGGTCAGCTTTCGCCGACCAGTTCACCGTAACGGTGAACCCCAGGTATTTTACTCGACTTGTGAAGGTGGGAAGTGGTTCAGAGGCAAATATGGAGGAGAGCGCAGAGAGTGCTAATCTCTTAAGTTTTTGCTTCGTCGCAGGGGATTCATGAAAGACAACCACCTGCGATTTGGCAGAGTTTAAAATAAGATTGGATATGGGTAACTGATCTTTTAATCTTAAAAAGAAACGGCTGATGTCAGAGACTACGTATTTACACCTGTGTCCAGTGAACAGGGCTGTGGTGTCATCAGCGTACACCACAAGACGTTGTTCGCGAAAGTGGGGATCCTTGAGGTACACCCGTAATAGGGTAGAACTGACGCGCATCAGGGTCGTCTTCATAGTAAAATCGCTTGGTATACAGCAGGATCTCCACTCTGTTTACAATTCTCGCAGGCAACCCGAGGAACATGAGAGAAGAGATCACAAAAGGAATGGAGATGCGGTCAAATGCAGTAGAAAATTCAAGGAAAACAGCCACAACTAGACGATGGTTACTATCCCGACAAAACTGCTCCACCTCACCAACTGCTGAATGGACCGAGCGACCTTTGACAAACTCATGAAAACCTGGGGGAATCAAATTACGCCTACTTAAATGGTCCCGGATTTTACGCGCAAGCGCTTTTCCGTAAATCGAAACGAGGGCATTTTGAATCGAAATGGGTCGCATATCTTTAGGGCATGATCAGGATTTTTTCTTAGGAATAAAAACTCTCTTACTAAAATTGATGCTAGCTACATCGAATGGGTAGGCTAGAAGCATTGTGACAGTTACCTCTCTTCGCTGTTCGACTGTCAAAAGTTGACAGACCCGAGAAGAAAGTGGAAGGACGGATTTGGAGGTGCTCCGGAGTGGACCCCAGGAGTTAAGGATATCCGTAACAGATAGATTCCTACTCCTGAAGTTACACCAAGGCGGGATTGGTTGAGGTGGTAGAGTGGCTCCATAGTTGTGTAGGGCTAGTGACTCCTGAATTATATAAAGTGATTATTAACATATAATGCCTTTGGTTTTTCCTTGTTTTCGCGAATATTAACATTCTTGTATTTACAATTAACTTTGTTTTGTCAACGTTGTAATTACGATTGTTACAGTAATAATATATTTTAATAATGTATTGAATATTGTATCATTCATTTTCTTTTTTTTATTGTCTGTGTTGCTGACAGTATACCCATATCTGATGGGTTGCTGACGTTGCATTCAGCTTCATGGCATGTAAATTGATTTGTTACGCTTAAATAAAATGTTGGGAATATTTTATTATTAGATTTTTTTAAATTTTGTGACAAAAGACAATCATTTGTTTCTGTGTTCTATAATTGTTTAGAGTTAATTTTCCTTTCTTCACCATTACTTACTTCAGAATTACGATACTAAAATGGATTGATTTAATCATTAATTTCTGTATTTTAGCGACATTGCCAGTAACGTTACGAATTTAGTTTTCGTCGAAATCGAATATCAAGTCGGTATTAATCTTTCTTAAATTAAATGTTATTAGTCATCAATATTATATATTATCGATACTCGTATTATCGATACCTGCTAACTATCTATAAATTAATATTTATCAGTTTATCATTTTAATTTCATCCTCTCACTATAAGCATACTTATATATTTTTTACTCTGTCTGCTCTGTAACGTAATGACTTTGTAATTAATAACTTTAATGTTCATAAAGGTATATTTGCTGTTATTCCCAGTCTATCTTAAATTCCGAAATCAACTTTTATAGACGTTTTCTTTCGCCTCATTAATTAGTATATGGTGTTGCCTTGATTAATCTCTGCAGATCAAATTGTTGCATTAATTTGTCTGTTCATGGATAAATTATAAAATATATTATAAACATATTTTTTGTTCTTTATTTTGCATGATATTTTCAACATGTTCACGTAGCAGCTTATATGTGTTAGCTTAAAACGCATACCGTGACGAAAGGAATTTGATTTACTTGAATAGAAGAGTTTTCGCAGATAAAATAAATGTAATTGGTTTAATATAAAATATTAAAACTAAATATTAAGATTAAAATATTCCTTTACAAAGTATTTGGCACCGGTAAAATTTGTATTCATATTTATAAATATAAATATCTAAATCTTAAGATTTTCTAAAATTCTGGTTTACAATACAGAAATTTTATGAACTGATTTATAGGTTATATATTATGCATTAGAATAAAGATTAGAGGTCATCAGGAGGAACTGATATGCTATCATGTTTTGAATTATATTACTCAATCCAACATAGCAGTAGCGGTGTTAAGTAAATGCTATTAATGTATTTCATTTTATGAAATTTGAATATTTAGTGTAATATTATATTCTAGCACAGAGTATATTACATACTATCCATTCATAAATATTTTCTACTTAAGAGTTTAAATTTATTCTAATAACATTTATATTTATTCTTAATAACATTTTGATGATTTATAATTTACAATTTTACAATTGTTTGTTTTATTTTATTTTTATACCACTCTATTTAAAAAAATATGCCTCAATAAAATTATTTATTAAATGATTTTAAGACGATTATTGCCATCAGTAAACTTTCGTCGTTTAGTATGAGTAAATGTTAGTGCAAAGATATTTCTTATAAATGTTTATATACAATCTTACAGATATAAGTTGATCGTTTTATTATATGTTAATTTAATGTTCATCTATGTTGTTATCTAATGTGAATATTTTCTTTAACATCAATATAAGTTTTATATTAATAATCAAACTATATGGATAAATCCTTTCATTTATTGAAAAAAGGTTATAAAATATAAAGTTTGCTTGAACTATAGTCTTAAGCTGTTTGGAAAATATTTTTCAACAAATTATATATGTATTTTATACAAAATATGTTGTAGTATATATGATAAGTAAACCAGTAAAGTACAGTTAATACTAGAATTTTCGCTTTATTGCTTTATCAATCTAAAACAAAAATAACAATAAAAATCAAATCAGAAATGGACACAAAAAGTAGAAAAACGCAGAACTCAAGTTACGTCTGGCCATTTGAAAACAAAAAATGTGTATTTATTCAATTTTGTGAATCGCACATAAGTTGACCTATCAATTTTTGTTCAATAAACTTTCTTTTTGGTAACTATATAGTTAAAGCAATCGGTGGTTAGAGTGTTTTGTTACACAATATTCAGCTATTGCGTCTTGTGTTGTTGTTTCATTTTTAATATATTTTTTTAATGCGAGAATAATTTTTTTATAAGAACTCCAAGTAATACAAACAAACACAAAACAGTGATGCGTCAAGTAATTTAAAAAAAAATATTGTACTTTTTATTTAGAGCGCAGGGCGATTGCAAGCAGAACGGGCACCCCGGACGCATAAAGCAATTGAGCGAGCAACTTGTATACCAATCGTGACCGAAGGCGTGTCAATTCCTCTGCATATGTGTGTATTTTTCTAATTGCCAATTTATGAGCAATGCGCTGAATTATCGTCACCGACGATTTACTTTCACCACCAGCAAACAGAAAAAATTGTAGAAAAATTTACCATCGGTGCTTCAAACAACTTACAAGACCAAGCTAATATGGAACGGAACTCAGGTATTTCCAATGTAACATCGAATTTTCAAGCCAAAGAAAACAAGGTTAGTCCTATTTCGTCTAATTTTTTAATCTCAAGCACAGATGGAGAACTCCCTCCTGTGCCTAAAGTGGTGAATCTGGTAATAATCAGACTTCTTCAACCATTTGAAAGGAAGAATCTTTTCAATATTTTTCTGAGAGAGTTTACAAGCTCTTATAAGAAGAGAATTCTATTTAATTCGATAAAATATTTAGATTCCGAAATCAGGGTTTCTTTCAGCTGTCCAGATCTGGCAGCATCGTACCTAGAATTTTTCGAAACACACTTAAAAGAATTTGGGTCAACTACTTACAGGCCTATTCAGGCGACTTTGAAAATTAATAATTTTCCGCCATTCGCAACGGAGGAAGATATCATTGCTCTCACATCTGAGTTCAAAATTCATAATATTCGCCCAATCCTGGGCAAGAAAGGCCAGGCTATACCAATAGCATTCTGTTCTACCGCAGTCGATCAGGCGGAATGTCTGGCTAAAAGCAAATGTAACCCCTTTCTGGGGTACAATCTTTCTTTCAATATCGTAGATGCTGATGACTTAACATACCCCCATTGCAATGGGTGCCACCTCTGGGGGCACTGGTCCTCGAACTGTACTAGGCCCCATACGTGTGGGGTTTGCAGCTCTTCCGAAGTCCATGAGGGGAAATGTTCTCTCCCCCCTCTGTGTTCCAATTGTGGTGGTCAGCACCCGGCCTGGTCTAGAAGATGTCCTATCTTCAAAGAATACAAATTAAGGCATTGTGGGGCACCGGTCAAACCGGCCCACTTTGCCGCTGCCAGCTTATCCAATTCAAACGGTTATGGTATGTCGGACACCGACATTTTCAAAATTGTTGACGCAAGACTACAGACATATAAAGACGAGATTCGAGCCTTAATGAACCATCTGATAGCGAAATTCGAGGAGTCCCGTTCTCCTCCATCGACGATTCTTACCTCTTCAAAGAGAGCCCCCCGTTCTAAGAAGAGATCATCTTCTAAACAAAAGTTGGCTTCCTTGAAGTTGGCAAAGAAAGATGATATATGCTGGGAGTTGTTGGCCTCAGAGGGAGATGAAGATAATGCCGGTGGGCAAGTGTCTTCTCCTGGTAGGGCTGGGAGTGAGAAGGGCAACTTTCTCTCTCCTAGTTTCTGCTAGGAGGTAGGCATCCCACTCCAGCTGTCGTAACACAATGCAAAGTAGTCAAGAGCCTTTTTCACTGAATATACTTCAGTGGAATTCGGGAGGTGCTTCTGCTCTTAGCCTTCTATCTGGTAGAGATGCGGATGTTATAGTCCTTCAGGAGACGCGGTCTATCCGTATCCCCCAGGACATTACTCGATTTATCCCCAAGCATATTTACACCCACTTCACTCCGTACATAACCCCTCCTCACGCCTCTTCATCTCAAGGTCTTTTAACCCTAGTTAAATGCTCCTTAAGATCATCCCTTCTTTTAAACTATTCTTGTCCAGCCCTGTCTTGTTTAGCTGTTTCACTTTGTAAGAATGGTAAACGTATCAGCATAGCCAATATCTATATTAGGCCAGGGGAAATTCACAAGAACCGTGATCTCCTGGACCGTATCTTGGGTAGTGGCTATGACATGTTACTCGGTGACTTCAACGACAGAACTGGTCGTTGGATTAATGCAGCACTCCGCAGAGCCAGGAACGATTACCTTATTCACAAACCACCGTCCCCAACTTTTCATTGCTCAACAACTAATTCTCTCCTCGACATATTACTGCTTCATAAGATGTGGTTGTTGAAACCCATCTGCACTGAGCAGTCGCGCCAAAAACAGACCATCTCTCATGACCTAATTCGTTGGCGGATAGAGGAAGATACGTTGCTTAGAAGGAGGTTTCACTTTGATCCCATCAGAGTGGCTTTCTTTCAGGCGGCTATCCAACTCTTCCCCAGAATTGGTAATGAGAATTTGACCGAATTTAATTCCTTCCTCTCCTCGCAAGCTACCGCGTTTCTTTCGACTACCTATAAAGGTCATATTTACAATCCCACTCCAACAAAACTCAAGGTTTTGGCTAAAATGCTAGGTCTTCCCAATGTCTCTGTTTCCGCCAGGCAGGCCATCACGAATGAATACTGGAGCACTAGATATAGGTTCCAGCTGAGCAGGGATAAGGCGAACATCGCTCACCTTAACCCTTCTCAGTCTTCCTTCTGGAAGATATTCAAGAAGGAGAAGTTTGTCTGTTGGAAGGATAGAGCTTTGGGTTGGATTGGTAGTATAGGCCTTGATAATGTTTTGAAGGAGTCACTATCCCTACATAATTATGGAGCCACTCAATCTCCCCAACCAATCCCGCCTTGGGGTGACTTCAGAAGCAGGGACTTATCTGTTACAGATATCCTGAACTCCTGGGGGCCACTTCCGGGCACCTCTAAATCCGTCGCTCCACTATCTTCTCGAGTCTGTCAGCTTTTGACAGCCGATCAAAGAAGAGAAGTGGCCGTCACAATGCTTTTAGCCTCACCATCCGATGTAGCCGGCATCAATATTAGTCGTAGAATTTTCTTACCAAAGCATAGTCCGGTTTCATGTCCCAAAGATCTGCGGCCCATTTCGATTCAAAACTCCCTCATCTCCATCTACGAAAAAGCGCTTGCGCGTAGAATCCGCGACCATTTAAGTAGGCGTAATTTGATCCCACCGAGTTTTCACGGGTTTGTCAAGGGACGCTCGGTTCATTCAGCAATAGGTGAAGTGCATCAGTTTTGTAGGGATAATAGCCATCAACTAGCTGTGGCTGTTTTCCTTGACTTTTCTGCTGCATTTGACCGCATTTCCATTCCCTTTGTTATCTCCTCTCTCAGGTCACTCGGGTTGCCTGCGAGAATTGTTAACAGGGTGGAGATATTACTGTTTACCAAGAGGTTCTACTATGAAGACGACCCTGATGCGTGTCAGTTCTACCCTATTACAGGTGTGCCCCAAGGATCCCCACTTTCTCCTATCTTATTTCTTGCTGCCTCCATTGTACTATTCAAGAATTTTAAACGTTATCAACATCTAGTGGTATACGCTGATGATACCACGGCCCTGTTCTCTGGACGCAGGTGCAAAGATGTCGCTTCAGACATCAGCCGTTTCTTTTTAAGATTAACAGACCAGCTGACCCTATCCAATCTTATTTTAAATTCATCCAAATCGCAGGTAGTTGTCTTTCATGGCACCCCTGCGACAAAGAAAAAATTAAAGAGACTAGCACTCTCAGCTCTATCTTCTATATTGACTAATCAACCACTCCCTACCTTCACAAGTCGAGTAAAATACCTGGGGTTCACTGTTTCGGTGAACTGGTCGGCGAAAGCTGACCTGGATAGACTTAAACGTATCCTGAAGAAAGCTAGGTGGGCCCTGAAACGGGCTCAGCATCTGTCGTTGAATGGGAAAACCCAAGTGCGCCTCTGGGGTACTTGGGCTATCTCGGGATTAGTCTTCTTTTCGAGAGGACATCCTCCAGAGCAAAGACTAAGGTTTCTCAAGCTCCTCATCTCGCGATTACCGCGCATAGTCCGCCTAGATTGGATTCTTCGGGGGGGTGATAGACCCCGGGTGGTTCAGTCGAAGAGCGGCGTGTTGGATTAGCTGGAGGGCTCAGATCCCGCTGGACCTGAGGCCGTGACATCATTATGAAGACTAAATGCTATTATGAGTTGTCTTATTTGAACTGCATTTTTTTTTCTCTCTTTTCGTTATTTTTTAGTGGTTGTTAGTTATTTAAGAAATTCCTTATCTTATCTTACTTTCACCACCAAAACAGGAAAACACTAATGGCGCAAAATTTGCCCTCTCTATTAGTATGACTCTCTCTTGATACTTTGCGATTTTTCGCTTTTCGTGAAATTCAAAGGCGGATATTGTTGACTTCGAGAGGTTGGACGGCGCAAATGCGTTGAATACGCATGTATCGAATAAAGTTCGCTCAGAACGATATCCGTAAAATCCATAGCAAGCAATGTCTAAACGTGCATCATGATCTCTAGAAGTGCTTGTGCGCTCGAACACAATACTATGGTGAACTGATTTCAATACTGGTTCTGTCTGGACATTATCGCACATTTCGGTCATGGTATTGGATAATATATCACGAATCAAATCGTGTCTAATCGAAGGATGACCTGCAGTTGGACAAGTTAGTGAGTGTGCCAGTGATGTTCGTTCACCGCATGGGCAATGTAAAGGAACATCACGAGACAGTCTATTGTACCGAGCTCCAATTGAATCTCGAAATTCAATATTATTAAGACGAGTACGACGGTCATTTGTAGGATACCTGGATAGCCATGATGAAGCACCCTTGACTTGTAGGTGCTCCAATATGCATATAGCAGTTTTATCTAAATCAGATAGCTTATCCATAAGTAGGGATTTGTGCATCTCGTTGTTTGATGTGCGTATCTGGGAAATATACTTATCTTGCTCCGTCTTTAACTCAACCCCATACAAGCCGGCTAAATAAGGAAGACATATCTTCTCAAAGGTTTCGAACTCTACTTGCGCTGTGAATAGTGGGTCAACTATGCCTTAACCACCATATCTTAATGGCAGCGAAAATAATGGTCACATTAAATTGTCGTTTGTTGAGTTCAAATTAAAAAGTTCGTCAAAGCGACGCTGAATAATATCACTTAATTCTTCGAACCAGCCATTTAAGCAATTCGTCGTTCGTTGCATGTGTATATA